>JAOTAV010002573.1:0-33069 GCA_026546445.1 Cyclargus thomasi | reverse complement strand
TTAAAAATTTTGTCAAGATGGAATAAACAAAGTGACTGAGTAACGGAAATTTTTCATTTTGTCCTTAAAATTGATGTTATAGGTATTTAAGTTTTTAGGGTTCCGAACCCAAAAGTTAAAAACGGGACCCTATTACTAAGACTTCGATGTCTCTCCGTATGTCCGTCTCTCTGTCTGTCTATCTGCCGCTCTCCGCCCGCCTAGCTATTACCGTTCTTGAGATACAGCTAGATGGAGACAGACATCTAGCTGTATCTCAAGAACGGTAATAGCTAGAGAGTTTCAATTTCCAATATGTATTTCTGTTGCCGCTATAATATAACAAATATTTAAAACAAAATAAATTAAATATTTAAAGGTGGGTCTAATACAACAAATATGTTTTCTGCGTTTTCTTTCCATAATAAGATGCATAATAATCACGATAAATTCGATGCGTTTGTCATCAGCGGCGTGGCGGATTAAGTAGGGTGTTTATGTCTTTAACACAAATACAAACATTTTTTTTACCTAAAACATTTTTACAATTTTTTTTTTCAAATTAACGGTCCCCCAAACCAGGCGAGGCCGGTCCTATGGGGGAGTTTAAAAGACTACAGGGTGTAAATGTTGCGGCAAACAGCAGAAACATAATATTTCAGATATTTTATATATTTTATTTTTTGATTTCAAACAATTTAAATAAAAATAAAACAAATAAAATAATATGTTTGTAAATAGTGTGTATGTTTGAGCGAGTATATGTGTATGTGTGTGATGTGATCGTATGTATGTGGGTTATTTGTACACTTTTACAACATTTTCAGATTCGTCGTTAGACCAGGACAGCAGTGATTATGTAAACCTTTTTGGCTTTTTGAATCGTGTTTTGAATTAAACAAATTTACAAGTCTGTTATAGATGAAAGGGGACAGGAAAACTCCGAAACGGTAGGCAAAAGATTTAGTGATCGAACAGAGAAGAAGTTTCTTTACATTAAGTAATCGATTTATGAACGACTTCAAATAATCTTACTAGATAGAGTTTTTTTAGACTAAGTACTTTGGTCTCGTTGTACTGGTTTCTTGTGGGGTCTTATTATAGGTTTTTGCATTCCCACCTCTAAAACTCCTCTCTGTGCTCTTTCAGGTGGAATGAGTGTAGTATGAGTACTTTATTTTATATTTTTTTGTGTTTTCTTAACTTTTTACTTTTTTTATAAATTTTAAACTTTTTAATACATTTGAAACTCTCAAAATTCATTCAATTTTTGCTCTGTACTGGTGCGGAATCCTTCGTGCGCGAGTCCAACTCGCACTTGGCCGGTTTTTTATTAATTTATTTCATTGATAAAGTTATTACATATCTTACAATATGCATGTAATACATATTGTTGTTATAAACTAAAAACTACACTTGGTGCATGAGCTGAGCTACGGTTAACGAAAAAGGAAGCTGAAAAGGAACAAAAACACGTAGCATTGAAAATACTTCTTTCAGCGTGTTGGAATAAAAAGGTTTTTCTGCTTGTAACAGTTTTGGAATGTTTCCAAAAGATGGAAGTGAAAGGATAAGAAAAATAAAACTTTCTAAGATGCACGTATTTCTATTCTATTCGGAAATTTAAATAATATTTATCTTTTTATTAAATGTTTCTTGCACTATTGAAAAGATTCAATACTTTCTGATTGGATTATAGTTGTGGAATCGTCACTATTCTTTACGAAACAATGAAAATAAAATACAAATAAATCTCGTCGGAATTTAAAAGCACTGTATCAAGAATTTGTTACACAGAGCCGAGTGCGAAGATCAGGGTATATTGGAACTATGTAGTTGAAAACCATAAAGCAATAAAGTCGGTCTGGAGCTATATAGGCACTAGAGGTTATAAAACTGATATTGCAGTCAACAGCTACGAGCTATCTACCTCGGCGCTCGCCAACCCAATTACTGGGCCACTTACGCCTGAGTTTCGCAATTCGATAAATTCTCGAGCGAAATCCATCCCCACTATGCGATAAGTATGCGATGTATATCCTCTTTGTGGCGAAGTGCATAGTTTTTTCGAACCCTTTGTTGAAGCTCGGCTTTACGCTAAACTAGTTGGTTTCTGAATTTTTGTCAGTAGTTTGTAAAGTTTCTTTGTGTAACATTTTCAGTTTGTATAC
Source organism: Cyclargus thomasi (assembly GCA_026546445.1). Lineage (NCBI taxonomy): Eukaryota > Metazoa > Arthropoda > Insecta > Lepidoptera > Lycaenidae > Cyclargus > Cyclargus thomasi. Next base: position 30,919 of record JAOTAV010002573.1, on the reverse strand, counting down.
AATTTTTCAGTCGCTGCAGTAATTCTATTTTACAGTTTGTTTTGGGTATTTCACTGTTATTTTAAAGCATTAACCTATGGTGTACCTTTTAAAACAATACCTTGTCGACGAATGTAATACTATGAATAATAGGCTGAATCAATATACTTACCATTCCCATTCCAATTTCTGTCAGTGCTTCCATATTATTGACTTGTTCAATTGGGAAATGGAATCGAATAAACTTGTCAATGGTAATTTAGTAGCTACTTGAACCCGACGAGGCTGTCGATAGTAATTTCAGTGCCCCATCCAATTGATCCAGGCTAGTGTCGCAGCTAATAAATTTGAATAATAGATGGGATTGAGACGCGTGTGACCCAAATTTAGGTGACAACTTCTGAGTGACATCTAGCGCACCCACCGATTATTTATTATAGAATCTATCAAGAGTATTGTGCCATGACACTTACCAAATTACCTCACATTAGACAGTTTAGTAGCACCATCGCTGATTTCGAACTTCCGAAAAACATATTAAAAAATTAATAAATACTTTGACTCTTCAAGTTTTCCTCAACCACCTTCCCAATTAAAGGACCAAAATATAAAGGTCAACATATTGAACTAAATTCCTCGAAATAGGAAACATCATCGTTTACATAAACGTTATTCAAACGCGGCTGATCAATATAACGTAACGAAGCGTTCTGCTGTGAGTTGCGACATTAATTCCTAACTAATTTGTGGGATTATTTATGTTCGACACTAATCTATGGGCTTCACTTCAAATCGTAGCTTACCAATGATATATTCGAGCGAATAAATCATAATAATTTTCATACATTAAATTTCCAATACTGAGCGTTGATAAACTGTCATATACTTTAAGCTATTAGATAATATAAAACAGGTACTATACGTACCCAAATTTATATAAAATTTGTGTTTGGATAATAAATTTGTTGCATTTTTTTTCAAAAATAACGGTGTATTTTTGTGAACTAAATTTTAGCCATGCTATTATTAATCTGTAAATTCGATGTCTCATGCACAGAGGTATGTACATATTTACATATTCTTATATTAGTAGGTACCAATCGGAAATGAAATGTTCACCCCGATTTAGCTCTTCCGTGAAATGAAGCTAGAATCTAATTTGTTACAAAATCAAATAATTTATAACCAAAATGACAATTACGCGCTATATTTTTTCTAAATCATTTATGTGCAAAAGTTCATTGACTTAAAATCACCGATCGCAATCATATATTTTGACCTTTATCGCAAAGAAAAAATTTAACAATATGTTACTGATCAAGTGTTAATCGAACGACTTCCAATGATAAGGAACTGCAAACTTGTTATTTTAAAGAAAATTGAATAGAAGACGGCTTCACTTGGAATTATCAGTTTTAGTTTTACCGAAGAGTACAGCAAATATTGACTGCGCCTGTCTCCGCAGCGCCAGGAATGTTCCAGTTACAGCTAGATTATTCTTAAACTTTGCTCTTTATTACGCTAATAATAAACTCGTACATTGTCTTAGGTTGCTCCTTTAGTATTATTCTCTTTTGTTGCGTATATTATTGTATCGCATACTATTTTTATTTGTTAATAACGATGACGATAGTAGCGCTAAACAAAATACTGGTTTCCATTTTATGACTTTATTTTATAAAATTCTTATTATCTACAGAAATATAAATACTGTACTAATAAATTATTATGCTTCGAATAATAAAAACTATGGAAGAGTAACAGTGTGAAAAGTTTGTTCCACAAGGCTTGTCAAAAATATATACCTTAGTACAAATTACTAACACATTTTCTATTATTTAAGTGGTTTAACAGACATTAGAAAACAGTTCGAAAGAAACACAATTTTAAAACGGTAATGTTATAGAAGTTATGTTTTCTTTGTTTTTATTATTCGTAGGTGTTATGTATTAAAATTTAAATTAAAGAATATGTGGAGTTTCATTCCAATATAACCATATTTTAACAGAGCATGATATTGTAATATTAAACATACATTTAACGCCAAGCGTTATCGACATAATTTCTTAAGAAAGTATAGAATATAGAATAAATAATTTACTATATATATATTCTTAGACTAAATTGATATGATCATGTTATAATTATTATATACTTTAAACTTTGACTTTTTGTTGTATATTCAGGTCTGTTGAAATGTATGAAACTAGGTTGTCAAATTCGGAAAGTCGATATAAAGACTAAAATAATTTAACTACAAAAAAACTACGAATTTAAAGTACAATTGACTAATAATTTTCTCAACACTCGAGAGAACTCTATATTATTATTATCGACTATACCTAACGCAAAGTGTCGGTCTACATGATTCTACCTACATACAGAATGAAAATTATGAAGTGATGCATAAGTATGTACTAATTGCCCTATATGTAAGTGAACACTGATAACATAATACTACAGGTAAAACTAAGTGCACTGTGCCATCACAATTGTATCTAATTGTGAATGTGAGTTTTTTCTTAATCTAAAAAAGGTGATCTTGATTACTTCAGTCGTATGAGTATTTTGTATAGAACGATGTAAAGAATTCCTTCTCTGGCAGTCGACGTAAATTTTTAGGACTATAGCTTACTGTTTAGCCTAGGATACGAAATGGATTGAATTTGTTTGCTCGATTTTGTGACGTTTGCGGTCGTCTGGATCGAATAGGCTTATGTAACGGTTCATTTGCAGCCGATAGCAGAGGAGATTGAAAATCATCGAATTCCGGTGTAGTTTCCATCGTATTATTAAGTGCTTCATTCCATTCGGTTTTGTTTGATGAGTCATATTTAGCATCAATTGTTGTGTACGCTAACTCAAGTTCAGATGGACTAGTGGTATTTTCTTTTGCAGAAGTATTATTGAAGCTATTCATGTTTCTTTGTTCATATTTTGTGTTTGCAGGCTCTGTAACGCTTATCGTTATATCCACGTTTGACATCTTTGTAAGTAAACTATCAGTTGAAGTTGGCGCAGTAGTATCTTTGATATCGGAGTAGGACGAAGTGTGATTATAAATATTACTCGTAATAATCTGAATTTCAGTTTTGTTGTCAAGTAAGGCGGAATGAGTATTGTCAAGATTCTTATTATCTGGCATTTTTGTGGTTACATCTAGTATAGTTGGAGTACCATCTGTTTCGTTACCGTTTTTGAATAAAACGATTTTAATTACTTCATCATTCATACTACTTAAATTTTTAGGTGTTTGATTTTCAATAATAGAACTGTCAGGTACGGTTTTTGTATCTTCATGAATATTCTGTTCTGGCTCTTTTAGAATAATAGAAAGTTCCATAGACGTGTCCTCCAAGGTATCGTTACTTCTGCTTGTATATGGCGTATTTGTACTAGGTTCTTCGACATTGTAACTGTTTTTTATTGTAGATGTAACTAATTTAAACGGTTTTTCATTGTTTATGATTATCTTTTTTGGGATATTTAGTTTATTTTCATCATATTTGTTATATTTTTTTGGTAGTATATGCTTTAGCACGTTTTTGTCTTTTTCAGTAGTAAGTCTCTCCACCAAAGGTGATTTTATTAGTCGGTCGTCAAAGACAGGCTTTTGATTTGAGTTTTTCTGTACTTGTTTAGATGCATTTAAAACACCTGTTTGAGTTTCAGTAGAAATATTACTGCCATCGAAGTTCTTTCTAAATTGATGTTCAGCTATTTGTTGCGCTATTTTTTCTTCCACAGATAAGGCAATCATATCATCACTAAGTTTAGCTTTAGCCATAACTAGTGGAGGCACAAAATGGTCAGTGGTCTGGCTGAACATTGTGTCCAAATTACCTAACTTGGCCAGTTCTTCTTGCAGTTTCTTATGATTTACGTCGTTATCATTACTTGGTTTTCCTCTGATATTATTTAACAGCATATCCTCTTTATCAAATACTTTGGGTATATCATTGCTATGAAGATTGTTGTTATCCAATATTTCCGGAATATTTGTTTTTTTCACTGACAACGTGTTAGAGGTTTTATTATTTCTAGAATGTTTGTTAGTAGCGTTACTAGGTGTGTAAATTATAGAATTTTGAAATGGTGTGGATTCGATAGACATTGACTGATTAGATTCTTCGTCATGTTCTGTTGTCGCAAAATCATACGAATGAGACTCGCTACTCCACTCCTGGCTTGTGAGTGTGTTATCTGTGGTAGTTTGAGTAGCACTGGAAACACTGGACATGGTGGTGATAACTTGATCTTCAACGCCACAAGATAGCTCTTTTAGCAAGTCTTCTCGTTTCTGTAACAATTCATATCAATTTTATACAATATTTTATTTTAGAGTTTTAATAATTATTTAGTATCGTGTTTTATAATATCGAACATTACCTTATTTCCCGTGCACTGTACGCGCTTCACTCCGGCAAGGCCGCAATCTGCAGTTAATTGAACAGCTGCGCTTTCAGGCAAATATAGTATTGTTAATGCAGGTAGTTCTCGTACCATACAGCCTTCATTACCGAGCGCCCACTGTGGTACTGCAAGTATTTTTTCAGAGATTAATATCGAGAGAAACTAATGTAATACAGTTTAATTATTATTTTCTGATATAAAGTTACCATTATTACAATCATGTACTTTTGTTCCTTACCAACTATGGCTTAGTTCCTTCTTATGGGTTGTGTTAACATCGTGAGCAATATAAAAAAATTACCAGGAAGTTCACATATGAAGGAGGCAACAGAGGGTCCACCGCACGCTCGGGCCTCCCAGCGGTAGTCGGAGGCCGGGTCCGCAGCCGCACACAGCGGCGCCGACCGCGAGTCGGGGGCGGAGCTCCAGTACCCGTCGCCACTCAAACCCCGGTAATCTCTACAATCAATATAGATCCATACTCTAAAACTTTAATTTACCCTAAAACTTTAATTTAGTTATTTCTCTTTTATCGTTGAATAAATGTAAAATTTTTATTTAATTTAATAGAAGCACACTTCTCAGAATTTAGAAAATGTTTTACAAGAAACATTTTTGACTAATTTATTCGCTCTCAGTAGCGATATATATTATCATTTGTCACAAATTTAATATAACTTACGTCCAAGTGAAGTCACCGTCTGGATTACTTCGAATGAGGCCGACCCACACCGCGCTTGATATGTCCAACTCCTTCAAGTATGCTCGAACTGCATCGTACTGTGCGGTGGTGTCCACTAGAACAATAAAGCGTATACTGCACTTGTGTTTTGTTTAACATATTCTAGACAACTCGAACCTAACCTGTAACTGTAATAATAGCACAAACTTCAATTGAATCACTTCAAGTCAATAAGGACTGACTTCAAGTCAATAAGGATACGAGTACTCTCGCAGCCTAAACTAACACGACGGTGTTGATCGACAACCTATTCTAGTGTCAAATAGGAAACGCCACAAGTCAGCTATCACGAGAAGGAAATTTGCATTACCACCGAGAGATGCCACGTCTGTTAGACGTATTCAAATTGACCCCATTAACCGGAGCACGCTTAGGGTAACGATTTATCAAGATTTTACTTGACAAATGTTCAGCATTCTGTTATAAGTGCCAGGAGAAAGGTCAGAGGACGATGGATGCCAAACAATGTGAGCGTTCGTTTAACGTCCCAAAGGTAATATAGGGTGAGCGCGTTAATTTACTTTTAGTGAACATAAATTAATGACAAAGTCGCGATAATAGGTATGGGTTTGGTTTATTTTGTTGGAAGTTAATAGATAAGCTAAATTTTCATTTCAGAAAAATATTAAGTTCAAGATTAAACTAATCCAACTTCTCTTTCGTTATCTTACTTCATAATTGTAGTATATTTTAAAATTAGGTATTATACAAAAGTGCTTTATGCAATTTCGTGTCCGTTTCATAGATTGGCAGCAAGCCAGTCATCCAGCGCGACGCCTGAGCCGCGGCTGCCAACCGACGAGACTCAAATCGTCGCCAACTTTGTATTTGTGATGCTGCTCTAAGCGCGTTTAAGTGTCAGTACTTTGCTATTTATTACGGTAATTATAAACGTGGTAGTTCATAATGTACAAATAAAAACTCTATGCAATAAACGTAGTGAAAATTCTTGAGCTATCTAAAATAATCCGAAAAATTAGAATATTCATATTATCTCCTCGTAAGTAGAGTGTAGACCTTTATGTTATTATTTACTCGACTGTGCCAGAAGGAGGGTTATGGTTTTTGAGAGTATGTTTGTATTCATGTATGTATAATTGTTTAGCGCGCTCTGCAGCCTAAACGGTTTGATGGATTTTAACGTATGAGGTATCGTTAGATTTGTGTTAATAGCGCAAGTGGCACTTTTTATTTAAAAAAAATTAAAAAATCAAATTTTGAAGTCAAAATTGTGAGATTTTAATTTTTTTTCCGCCTATTTGGATCGAGTCAATCAAAATGAAGGGCATTTAGAACTATACTAGAATGGCCAATTAAAGCTCTTCATTTTGATTGACTCAACCCAAACATGCGGATTTTTTTAATATATATATATTTATATATACATAACTATTGATATTTAAATTGCAATGGTTTCCACAGTCGGGTTTTCTGTTTTTGGACATTTAGCTTGTTTGTTAATCACAAACAAGCTATTACGATTACACAGTTTACGTCCACCCATATGACAACGTTATCAAATTAATTTTAAGTGAGTATATTTCTTGCATGAGGTCAAAAGGAGGTTAAAGCCTCCAGGAATTTATAACGTGTAATATATTTTTTAATATATTGGAATTATTAGTAACTACGTAAAAAAACATGCGCAGCTTTTCTTTAATGGAAATTCCTGAGTTTCAAGGCAAAATCCGATTAAAAGTACAAGCTCAACGGATCTGAATTCTAATGCTACACGAAGCGAGGCCTTGAACTATGTTTGCAGTTATAGTTGAAGGTATAATGTAAATGAGGAGGATTAAACGTGTCACGATAGCGAATACAGTGCCAGCGGTATAAAAAAGGTATGATACACTTGTGTAAGCAACTCCTTTGATGTTTTGCAGTCTGAATACTTTGCAATAAAAAATCAAAAGAATTAAAAGAATTTCTATGAACAAAAGACTATGGTTGACCATGGCAACATTTTTTTATTATATTTAGAGGCAAACGAGCAAAGGGCTACCTGATGGAAAGCAACTGCCGTCGCCCATGGACACTCGTAATATACAATGCGTTTTTATGATTAAGAATTAGGGGATTAGGGAAGTTGGGCCACAGGTAAACTCACTCACTGAACGAAACACAGCACAACGCCGTTTCACGTCAGTTTTCTGTGAGGCCGTGGTATCACTCCGGTCGAGCCGGGCCATTCGTGCCGAAGCATGGCTCCCCCACGGCAATAAGTATCCGTATAATGTACTTGAGATCGAAAAATGTCTTACTTACGTACGTACACGCCTCCACCGAGATTTGAACCTGCAACCTCTCGGGTGCGAACCAAAGGTTTTATCCATTAGGCTACCGACGCTCTTTACTTTAATTCGGCTGACAATGAATACTATTTCATTTAATACGCTGTCTCTATTATTGCAACTTGGGTCATGCTCGTATCGAGTGCTGTTAAGCAATATGCCAGTGCTGATTTAAAGTTTTTCAGTTAATTGAATATATTACTGCAAAAACTAAAATTACATGTTAATTGTAATTATAAATGTAATATTAACAAAATACAGCTTTACTCTTTCCAAGACTTTTAACATGTAATAATTGCAAAAAGTCGATTTTCATAGCTTGCTCAATATTTTCTTTGTTTCCAACTTTCCGTTTAAGAAACCAGCCATAGGACCGGTTTCACCACTTACTGACAAGTGAATCTGATAGACGAAGTATAGAAAATATGTCAAATAAGTTTGTAGACACTTATCAGGAAGTGGTTAATCAGGCCCTGATAGTAATCCAACTAACGCTATCCTCGTGTAAGCTACTCCTCTACTAAACGTTTAATGTAAATACAGTCTGGCTACTATATATAAGTTGTACCTAGAAAAAACCTTCCAAATTCAAAAATTCTCTAGATGGTACACAATTGGTGGTCACACAATTGTAGTGACGAAAAAGATTTTGATCATTTATCAAATCATGAGACCTAAACATGAGTATTTAGATATAAATGTAAAAAGTAAAGTGTTATTTTTGTTGAGATTTATCGGATAAAGTGTTATTTGCGATATATGAAATACAACGTATGTGATTCGAAGTATAATTTATTAACTATAATAAAAACTAGACTCCGCTTACTTGATGGAGGGACAAATGAGTGTCATTATAATTTTCCCTACATATTTTATAAAAATATTATTTATTTAGATAAAATATAACATTTCATGTCTTACATAAAAAATTAAAACATCATAAATGTACAAATACATGAGTATTTGTGCATTAATCATTTTTTAATTTTAATCATGAAATCAAGTATCAAAGTCATGAGATCCAGTTGTAGTCCAATTTTATCCAAAAACAAAAGACCGTGTAGGAATAATGTTACTAGTAAATATATAATAAATGCAGGGTTCAACTTATAGTAGCCGGTCTATATTTATGAAGTTGTAAATGACAAATATCGTGTAGATAAGAACATCCCGAAGGCTCAAGGCCGCCATTAAGGAGATCGCGACGGTAGATATAACAGTGGGGGATGTTGCGGTTACAGGTTGCGGCTTCTAACCGAGTATTAACTTCACGAGTACGATTTAATGTTTATTTGCATTATGACTATTATACAATGATTTATAATTATTCTGATTGAATTTTTGGTTATACTAAAATAGATCAGGGCCAAGGCGTAACGAACGCTTATGTCATTTTCATACATTTTGTTTAGCGATTCTACGAAGAAGCAAAAACGTTTAGGTTTTAGTTAACCCCCAGGACTCTTCACCGGACATCTTCTGGATTATTATCTAGATTTCCGATGCCATAGCCTATATCTAATTGGAAAACCTACAAATACTTCTTGTTTTTTAAATACTTACATTTTCATTAATTACATGTTACTAAATTTATTACATGTTATTAACATAGAAGTATAAAATCTACGCGATAAATAACACCGATATGGAGCATAATATTTCACGTAGTACAGTTCAATAATTAAACGTTACATTTAAGTTAACCTACCACAAATAACTTTTGGGACGTAAATGATTCTTTTGGGAATATGTTATTGTTAGATTTAATGGAGCGAAATAAAATATGTGCAATTCTGTAGGTTTTTAGAACTTATGTAGTTGTAGGTTATACGACTTGTACGTCAGCATTTTAAGCGCAATGTTAAACCTGCCAGTACGAATCGTACCTAAAGTTTTAAGGTCATGCAACGCTATGATAACAATCATTTTAAGATTCTTCGATCATTTTAAGTAGTTGTTCCGAGTTATTTTCATATTTTTTATTATTTTATTTTATAGTAGAAAATTATTCCATTTTAAAGTAGAAATTAATTAATTCAAATAATTTTTTCAAATCTTTGTCGAAAAAGTGAGCAGGAAAATATATAATAGAGCAACATTTTCAGTATCCACCTCGCAACACGACCCCACTCGCGTCTCGTCTAATATTCTACCAATGGTAATTTAATTAAATAAAGTGCACTCATTCTAAAGCATCGCTTTTAACAAAATAAAACGCGAGCCATTTTTCCCGTTTCATATTTACGTGACTTCATACTTTGTGACAATAAAATATGAAACATTATATTATAATTACAATTACGCACCAGTTTAATAACTTGTTATTATTCAAGTAAGTTTTATGATGCAGATTGTCCGAAAACCAAAGTAATAAAAAAATATATAAAATCTCCTTCAATATGTTTTTAACTTTAGCTTACAAATATATTAAATACTAGAATTTTCCCGTGACTTAGCTCGCGAGAAAATAAAAGAAAGTACAGGCTATTTCTTTTTTAGGTAACTACATCTTTGCAATAGAAGTACAACTAATTTGAGAAGAAAAGATCAAAGACAGTTCTAAGTTAAAGAGTACTCAAGAGATGTAGAGACTAGAGAGTAGAGTCATTTTGTAATTCGTATCCCTATCGGTACAGTCCCTCTAGACAAGTGTCAAGCGAGTATCGTTTACGATAATCGCTTGGCGTGTTTTTGTATGGGATTGACATAGACGGACGAAAAGTCACGTGATCTAGTCGAGTTCGAATATGTCAATCCCATACCAAACAAGCGTAGCGATTTTTGTTACGTTAATCGCTTGCCACTTGTCTATGGGGGCTGGACGGGTTTACCTGTAGCTGAAACTTCCCGCGCTACGAGTCACTTCAATAGCGAAACATGTATGCCGCATTGACGGGATAAAATGGGTTTTTCGACAAAGTTCGACATGGAACGTATCACAATGTTTATTTTGACAATTCGTTGTGTGTGAAATAAATTAATATCGTCGGATTGTGTTCGTTTGACAGCAATTAAGGGGGCGTTGTTTGCCCGTCGTCCGTTGTCCGGTGTCAAGTGTCAGGGAAAGTGTGGCTTAACGAGGGCGGTGTCTATAGCGAGTAGCGACAGTGCCCCGACGGTCACCTTTTATACACCGATATTGTGTTTGCTTCGTAAAATATTCAGACGCATCGGTGACCGGTATATGGGAGCTTGTAGCTGTGAGATATGCCATAGAATAAATAGTCTTTTGGTAAAATACTGTTTTTAAGTAGATCGAACATGTTAACAAATTATTTGTAACGCCGTATAGTTAAAAATTGGTGTAAGCTGACTTAGATAATAGGATAGTTTTTGTTCAGATCGTATGCTCTCGCGAGCTAATTTAAATGACCCAATTGCACGCCGGCAACTTCACGAATAAAGGCAAGTATAAAATATATTTGATTGCAAATTGCACGCTGATTCATGATTTATTATGATGGGTTTCGGCCTTGGTTTCAATAGCAGCTCGGCCGTATCAGTCATCAATCTTTGTATTCGACAATATCCACAAACGAATGTAAGTTAATAGATCGCATTGCTAATATGTTAGGCTATAATTTGTTTACACACTAACTCCTGGTTTTGAATAACGATAATTTAAATACTTGTCCAGTATTTAAATGATCGTTATTCAAAACCACATTAATAATGTCTGAGAAATTGTTATTTTGGGGAAAGAAATTTACACGCTCTTTGCAACGCCTTCACTAACCGTATGTTTTTTTTAACAATGTAGCGTCCTAGATAAGGTGCTATCAGGGAAATTTATATAGAGGCAGATTGCGAATCTAAGTTGATCGCGTTATGTCAAAACCAACAGGCAGATCACAACTTACATGAAATTTACATATTCCGACCAAATGACATAGATCCGTCAACTGGCTCCGTTTAAATTTCTAAGCTAGTATAGCATTAATATAATATTATGATCATACCACTCTCGCGTCGTGAACGTATATAACAAAAGAATAAGAATATAAATTTTATTCCCGGAAATGATGTATGTGTCATAAATGTACGCAACAAAGGAAAAATCCAACATTTGAAATATTTTTTTTGATCCTTATAGACATGTTATCTGTGTTGAGCGTTATTGACACAGATAATAAATTAGCAATATAGAGGCAGTTATTTCAGTCGCGGAAGGCTTTAATTACTGAGTCGTACAGCTGCTAGCTGGTGAAACCCAAACCTACTCGTGATTGATTGTCTCCGGCACAAACAGCGGAGTCGGGACATATAGGTCAAAGCAGTTATTAGCTCTCATACAATACAGCTCAACTGTAAACAATATGGAATAGAATCATGACACAGAGTTAACGCTTTGATGAGAAAAGTTAGCTTTTGTATACTGTCCTTTATTTCAAAGCAAAAACATTTTCAGTGAAGCATTATTTATAACATACTACAAGTTGATCTACTCCGTTAAACAGATACACGTTTTTTGCGTCAGAACAGTATATTTTTCTGGGATAAGAGTGTATCTATAACAAATTTCATTAAGGTCGTTTTTATGACTGTTACCCAAGAAGTCAAAACAGGACACTATTGCTAAGACTTTGCCATCTATCTATCAACAGTCGAAAATCGGTGGAGCTGTTATAATATGACAATGCGACATTTTAATTTACAATCATAATTTTGATGGCTATATTTTATAATAGATCTCCACTCAAGTCACCCACAAAATCACTGAAGCAAAGACACAAAAAAGGCTATGATTTATTTTAAATTGCATTTCATTCATCAATTCAATTCAAATAAACGTTTACACACAGTGTTGATATTCCTAGCTGCAGATACAGGCCTGTAGTGACTTAAAGTAACATTTCTTGGAAAATTATACGTGAAAACGAAATTGTAGAGGAAGAAGCGGGTAAGTTACTTATTTTATATATTTTATAAAATGCCGGATTTTTGCAAAACTGGACGCTTTGGGACCGATAAAATGGCTTAAAATGAAAAAAATTGGAAATGGATTTGATAAATAGCTAGATAGACAAGCCATAATGGAATTGCAAAATTACAAGATTTTTAAAAAATTGATGGGAAAAATGAGCATATTACTGGAATGTTGTAAAATGTTAGTTATCCGCTTCATCTACTATGTCTTCAATTATGGTATAGATCTCCTAGACATTAGTCTGGAAAAGTCTGATAATTTTACACAAATATTGATAGCTTTATGTATTCCTGTCATAAATTTGTTGTCACAACTATATAATTATTATTCCGTAGTAATCCTGTGATAATTATTTCGTAGTAACGAAGTTTTTTTTTTAATGCAAAAGTAGAGAGATTCTCTAAAAACCCTTAGATCACTATCTGTTTAATTAGTAATAATGACTTGTTTACTCCACACTGCTGGAGGTGGGGCCAGATTGCTGTTATTAACGAACCTTAATAAATCTGCTAGCGATTCTCGCGCGATATTTGATGGAAACAAAATCCTCATTATTATAATCCCCCTTGATTCGTTGAGTCCGCTAGAAAATAATGTCGTAGATATTGGATTTATAATAAAGTAATTTTTGAAATGTTTTGTTCCGGATAACATTTTTCATAAAAAAGGTTTATAGTAATGGTCATCCCTTAATTTAAAAAATACCTACTCAAATTAATTATTTATGAGTACATGAATTTCAAAGGATTTGAATAAAATAAAGTCATCGTATATTGTGAAGGGGTTCAGTATTATCATTGACTGTATTTAGTATGATTTGATACTATTTTTAGTGAGATGCATCGAAGTCAAGATAAGTAATTCAATTAAAAATTTCAAACGTGGACGATCTGATCGAGTAAAGTAAATTGAAAAGCTTTTAGGCAGTGCAGATAGCTTATTTTATATTTGCTTTCAGCCAATGAAATGATTTCGCGGTCGCCGGCGAATAAATAAAACCCGTAGAAAAATACACGCAGGGAAAATAGAATTGGAATATTAAAATACGGCAAAATGTTTTTACATTTTATTGCTGATAGGATTTCATGTGCACGTATTGAGCTGGCGGGTTTACTATTATTTATGTGGTGATTCTTTCACATGCTTTTCAGAAGCTGGCAGATGATATTATTTTGTTTAGTCAGTCATTAACGTGAGTAAAACGATCGACAAAATAACATTTTGGATAGATTGGTGAACGTATACAACTCGGTTGTACGAAACAACGACTGCGTGCACTTTAATGAAAAAATATTTTTGTTAGTGCTAGTCACGTTTGTATTATGTATTAAATATATGAAGAAACGGCTAAGCGCTTTTCTTATCTTTTAATATTGGTTTCAAAGCTTATACCTGATATAATGTCATCACTCATCGGCCTTTCAGCCTATGTGGGGTTTCTGCATCTATGTCAAAATACATAGGTAATATAGCTACGGCTTACTCCAAATTAAACTTTAAATTTTTTTTGCTGTGTTCTAAGATGTGCATTGTTATCTGGACGTTCAGTTTTGGTTACAAAAACTTGTGGTATGATTGATCGTCTCTGAGACGTATTTAATCATTGTGAGGATATAGAGCAAGTTTGCGGTTAATAAATGATGGGACATCTTCAGGGGTCCCCTGAGGATGCTCGTGTCTAACAACTTACGTCACGGTGACTTATTATTCAAATCTCGGTTGGCTCTTGAATATGAATTCGTATTATCTCAAGGAATCTTAGTAAATACATATATATTTTAAAGTGTATCAATTCAAACAAATAAAATTTAAAGTGTTAAAAATTCGCTTTTGTAGAAGTTTACAGAATATTTAATGTTTATATTAGGAGGAAAGTCAAAATATACACCAACTCTTCTATTAAATTAAAAGTCAATATGAATATTTTTTAAATACTTATATGTTTTTTAAATTGTTATTATAATATAAGTGATAAACATTTATAAAATGTTCATCATACATAAAAATGTACCTAATATAATAAATAAGCATTAAATTTGACATTTAAATGAAAATTCGATAAAACTTCATTAGTTAATTAAATAATAATTACAGTTTAACAACCGTGAAAGAAACTTGTAAGGCCTTCCATAAAACGATCCTGATGGTCCTCGTTAAAATTTTATCGATTTAACTTTATTACAGAGGCGGGCCAATGCGATTTCAATTGTAAGCTGACACAATATTGCCGTAAACTGGCAAAATAATCAGCACATATTATTAATTACGAAAGAACTTAATAAACCACCCTTTTGACAAATAAAAACTGTGTTCAATGCAACTAAAAATTCAACAAAAATGAGCGAGCGGTGAAAGAGAATGTCCCAATTTCACATTTAAAGCGTCCGGTACATTTATGGAGTACTTCATACGTGTACCGTGATTAGAATTCGAGTCACACACAGGCTGTTTACGTCGAGGAAAATTATAAGTTCGCCCCAAAACATATTCCTCAAGTTGAGGACGTGACTCGCCTCGGGACTCACCGGAGGCCGAGGCGGAATGACTCGCCCGACTTTCAAAACCGCAATCAACACCATTGTGTTCACTTTTTGAAGGAAACTTTAATCACCGCACTGCAACTTAAAAGCTACGTTTTCCTCTGACCAAGAAAATTACGTTCTAACGTAGCGACTGCTGAACGAATTATGATATTCTTTAAATTTATTTTCCATGAAATATATGTTGTCTAACGCAGTTTTAAATTACGATTATTCGTTTTTTTTTATCGAAGCGGGAGTGGTCATTAATAAAAGGACATAATAGACCTAATAATAATAATTAATTAAAGAATTTGGAACTTAATAATTGGTTGTGATTGTTACATGTAACATGTTGAGATTGTTATTCAATGAAAATGTAAAACAAAACAAGGTTTGACGTAAAATCTATGCATATATAATATACATATAATAAAACAGTAAAATTGGCGTTTCCGTACATTTAAAATTTTTACAAATAATCAAAGTTAGGGGACTAAGGAATAGTCATAGAACACATTTGTGATTTCGACAAAAAAAAAATTTGTCTGTTTGTACGCGCTAACCTCCGGAACTACTAGATGGACTTGATTTATTTTTGTTTTATAGCTATTAACTCTGGGCCAACATAGAGGATACTTTTTATCCCGGAAAAATGTACGGTTCTCACGTGACATACAAATTTTCGTGCAATGAAGTTACGGGTACCAGCTAGTGTTAATTAGTTTTCGATGTTTTTCTGTACAATTTAAATAAAAAATATTTGACTACCCTAGTAGCCGTCATTAAGTTATGTCCAATTACGAAGCACGAAGCACGTTGTATATACGAAGCATGTTTTTCCAAGCTTTTTTATTGTATTCGGACAAAACCAATTAAGCAATTGATCATGATCGTCGGCTTTAATTAATGTTGATATCGTGCCCTCCGCCCTTCGTCGCCCGCCCTCCGCCCTGCACCGCCCGTCTTCCGCCCTGCGCCCTCGGCCGCAGCCCTCAGGGCTTTCACATTACATTATCTTTCGATCTCAATACTACACTAATCGCGTTAAAAGCATTTCACTATTATTATTTATCAACTTCGGATTTCGATGCACCCTACAAATTGCCATCATATTTAACAAAATTAATTCGATTCATCAAGACGGTATTATAACGCGATTTATCACAAAATTAATTTTATCACCAGCTTCAGGTAAAACGGTCCTTATAAAGTCATTGTCTGCTTTGTGAGGACCGGCGTGATATTCCTAGAAGCGAACATAATAAGGCAGTAAAATTAGATTTAATTAGATTCTTCATCCTACTTTTGAGTACATTTTCGTAGAATTTTTGTTGTAAACGTTGATTTTTAATAGCAAAGGTAAGTAGAATAAGGCAAGTTATTTTCGGCGCACAATCTCCGCCTACCGATAAATTTTCTTGATAAACGGTTTAGGGTCGGTCGCTAAGGGCGCCCTGCCAACTATAATATTATATCCGCTTCGGCAAAAACTTCACAGATTTTACTCGCAAAAACAATATTATACTCACAATATGTCGAGTAGAATACGGGTGGCTGTTCTGTAAACGATGAGAATTATAATTATTGTTTACATGCGTTTGTCACTGAAATCCTCCCAAACGACTGGATCGATTATATGATGAATTTTTTGTATGTATTCAAGGGGTTTTGAGTGTGGTTTATATTCACAAACCTAGACCGGCAAGACAACGTCGCTCAGGTCCGCTATTATCAATGCAATATTTTTGATATTCAGATTCCAATATTTCTTCAATTCTAGATTAAACTAAGAAACATCTATACATAAGGTCTGTTTTTATTTCGCAGAGTTTGACTCGAAATATTGATTCTTGTTCAAGGCGAATGGAATATTCGGTTCGCGAATTACTTCACTGATTCGCTGATATTGTGTCACAATAAATATTTATGAGGGAGGAAACCTGAAATATCTGAACCGCGAGTACTGCGACTACAGCCCAGACCTCACTGACAAGGCTGATGGGACAACAAAATATAATGTTATACCAAAATAGTATAAGTAAAACAACATTTGTCAAAAAAGTTGTGGATAGACTATCCGGCACTTATCAGTAAGTGGTGAAACAGGGCCTTAGTCTCATTCTTATAACATTTTCAGATTTGTAAATCGAAATGTAGATATGTTGTCACAAACATCATTTATCAAAAGTCTTAGGAACAAAAAAATCCGAGTTTTCCTTAATTAGAAGGCCTTTTAAAAGTTTTCATCAAGACATTGTCTTTAAAAATAAATAATACATTTTGAAAAGTTTCATTAAGCGCAATTAATTACTGCACGATGCCCGCAACTCCGTTGCGCCAAAATTCGTTCATCCAGTGGGAACGTACATTTTTCCAGGATAAAAATATCCTTCCCAAGACGAGACGTATCTCCATAACAAATTTCAGCACGATTTGTTTAGCGGTGTTGTCGTGAAGAGGTAACAGATAGTCAGACAGACAGACATATTAGTATGGAAATATGGATATTATGTAATCTGAGGGTTACATGTTAATCCAAGTACGTGTGTTCCGTAATAAAGTTCTTACAGTACTATAAACTAATAAGTTTTATAGAAATTCCCGCAAACGTGATTGTTAAACTTGATATCGGAAGTTTAAGTGGCAATTTACGCAAAAGTTTCGTCTGAAAGGCCGAACTGCTAAGTATATTCTTGAATAATGTAAGCAGACCTCTTAGGGGTTAAATTTTATAATAGACGGTACCGCCAGCAGCTAACAGGACAGCACTTTCAGCGTTTTATATTTTGTAACATGATAATATATTCAGATGTATATTCTAACGTTCGATTTGAATACCCAATTAATTTCATATACCTATCCCTAACGGCAAAATAGTTTCATGTCTGTATAAGTATAAATTATTGCCACTTGTCAAAAATAATTAACAAGTTTTTTTTTAACTTGCCATAAAATAACTGGGATTTAGGTTACATAAGATACGACAGAAGTCTTATAACCTTAAACCAAAGTACGTAAATAAGAGTTTACCATAGTTTTACACATCCTTTACTCGGCAACGGCGGCCTTTCGCTAAAACGTAATCAATATTTGATCCGGCTCCCGCGAAAGGACCGGAAGGCAAGGAGATTGTCGCATTTTCGGGGAAATTTTACAATATCTATTGGCGAATTTCCATTTTATTTTACCCAGAATAAGAAAATATGAGGTATTACCTATTTAATTTTTAAGGTGAACTTGAGTTCGGATAAAACGTTGAGCTACATTATTTATAAATATAGACTATTTATTTATATGTCCAAATGCAAATATAAATAAATAGTACTTGCATACATAAATTTATTGTTTATTGAGGGTGAACATTAACTATAATAAAGACATTAATAAAACCAAAGAGATAACAAAATGCACCACCAGCTCGATGAGCTGCCAGCCGCCACTGCTTGTTAGTGTTAAGTAGCTACATAGAGAAATTAGACTAAAGGCCTGTTTCACCGCTATATAGTCTATTTATTTGAAAGATACAACTTTATTTAACAGACTTTGTATGGAGAATCTGTCAAAAAAGTTGTTGATGGACTAACAGAAACTTTAACAGTAAGCGGTGAAACAAGTAATTCGTCTATGGTAGCTATCAAGCAACGACTATCAAGCACTTCAGCATACGTAACAATGTTGTTAGAATTGTTGTTCAATTTACCAAACAAAATCCACGTTATAAAAGTTTATGAGCCGCTTAATCTACAAATCGGATCGAAAAAACATCTAAACCCTTTTTGCTATTCATATTTTTACCGATATGTTGTTGGGTTAATGTGGAGGAAGGCTCATAACAATAGGCCTTGTGAGAAGTTAAACGACTTGACGCCTGAATGACATTGTATATAAAGATAAAACAATGTTTGTGTCTCCGAAATGCTGATAAATACACGTGCAGAAAGACATTCCTTAATAGCTTCTGAGCAGTTCTAAAATATGTCAGCCTTATCTATCTATTATTAATACGCGAACGGAAAATATTGTACCCCTTTTTACGAAAAACAGCAAGAAATTCCTCCCAGTAATAGTTGATATGGAGGAGAAGCGTGGTATACCAATTTTTCTTTGATTATGCATTAGTCTTGCATATTTTTGATAAATAAAACGCAACGCACATTACAACATGCACACTACAATATTTTGACATGACACGATAATCATACACATACTCTTTTGCTGATGGTTGAAGTCTGATTTTGTTTAATAAAAATTAACGGTCTTGTAATATTAAAGATCTTTATGCGAAATTGAAGTCTGTGATTGAATTAAGAATAGATTATATTTTTTATATTACCATAAATTTTTAATTCCATCATGTAGAGGAGCTACATGACGGATTTTTAAATGTGTGGTATATTTAAACATTTCGACCAAAGGACCTCTAGTTTATTTTATTCTTTATATATAAATAAATATTTTACTAATGATGACGAAGTTTCATAACTATTGAGAAGTCGTCATTCATTTTTTTCTTTAATTAATTTGAGCAACTCTTGCAACTCGCCTACTTCATCGCCTAGCATAGCTATGTACAGATAGCATATTAGCTCTCTATCCAATATACTAGCTATACGTAAAATGCAAGTTGCCAACTTTATCCACTCATGTCTTCAAACGTAATAATGACTGAATTATAAATTATCCCGTTTTTACTAAAATTTTTGATTATATGCCTTCTTGGATAAATAGACTAACCAACACAATTTTTTTTCCGGTCAGTACTTCATGAGATTAGCGCGTTCATACAAACAGATTCTTCAGCTTTATATTATTTTTATAGATTACATTTTATGACGTAACTCTAATCTCGTGGCATCGTATGCTATTAAGTTCATTTGTGTAGAAGCTAACCCTGCATCAACATCCATAAAGCGGTTTACGTGACGAGCAGGTGGTGTTGTGTATTTCATGAAACACTTTTAGTATTATCTCCCTGTGTTATAAAAACGTGTATAAAATGTTATTACGTTTATCTAATTCTGTAACGTCAGGTAGATAATAGAACAAAAATCTATGTTTCAGTTTCTTACTAGCTACATAGCTTTCTTTCATTATTTACTTGTAATTAAGTTTTGTGCAAAGTTCGGTAATTATATTGTATTGTAACTCTTAATTATGTAGTTATGACGCGTTCGCGTAGGTCATCCCTGGTAGGGCCTACCAGGGATGAATTGAATATGATGATTGAATAAATTTTATTTTAATAAATAATAATTTATTGAAACAAAACATAATGCATTGTAATATGGACACTGTTAAGCATTTATGTGTTCTCCAACTAAAAATCAGATTTTGAGTTATGAATGCAGTATATTATTCCTTATAATCCATACATTTTTTAAGTTAAAATATACCTTTTTTCGTTCGCGTTCTAAACACAAAACATTTAACACAATTGAAGTCATAAAGCGAACCAAGTTCCGTTTGATATAACTAATTCCTTGCAAAATTACCCCTATACGTTAAATGCGAATTCAGGTTACGAATTTCAGTCGGGTCTTGAACTTTGACTTGTGGGATAAATCTTTGGTTGGTATTTCGGAGCAATTTAAGTTTTCATACAAAAGATGAAACGCTTCGCGATACAAAGGATGTTTGAAGAAGCCCGCAACACTCGAGGCTTTTATGTTTTATACATTATTGTGTTAGTCAAACATTAGCTTTTGGTTTACCGCGTGAATTTTAATTGATTTAGCTTTAAGGTTTGTATTCTCCATTTAAATGTTAGAACATTTTTTAACCCCAGAGGGTTTAAATGTTATATAGTATGAACTAAATATTGTTCATTTTACCCAATTAGCTTTTTTCTGATTTTAAATGATACATTAATTTTACATTTCCTTTAATTAGAAGTTTTTATATGCTCTGAAAGTGTTTTGTAACTATTGCGTGAAAGGCTTTTAATTTAGGCATTATGTAACAATCAGAATATGTGTTAATGTATCGCTAAGTGCCTATATAAAATTCTTTTTCCTTTTATTTGTAATAAGTTTCTTTTATTTGTTTGTACTAAATATGCTCACGAATGGCTTCCTACAATGACTTTTTTTTGTCTCAAGCATTACAAAAGAGAAAATATACTTGCTGATTGAAACAGCTTCAACAGTCTATACGAATATTTCGATGTTTATAGATTTACGAACACAAAATCAATAGATTGTGTCGACGATTTAACGCAAATCGACTGCCGTCATCATTCCGATAACAGATTGCATTTTACATTTATCCGACAGAGGATACTCGTTAAAAATATTTGTTATAGTCACTATTAAATAAAAATAATAAGTATTGGTTTATCATTAAAATCGTATAAACACTCAGTGTTGCCACTAGAAGTCTTTAGAGTAGAGTTTTTCGAAAGATTTAAATTTATTTTGACGGCATAATCAGTATCTGAAAAAAGCATTTGAGATGAAAGTTATTTTCCGTTATTTATGGGTTTTATAAAAAATGTAATAAATATAGAACTGCTCTGCCAATTTTGTGCAAATTTAGTGTAAACCGTCAACTAAATAGTTCAAATAAAGCCTTAACATTTGGTATCGATATGCGTTGTATTGTTGATTTATAAAATTACAATGAAAAAGTGCCATTACTTTTTATATGTAACATACTAGCGGATCCGACAGATGGTGTCTTGGTTTCTTGGTAATGTACTAACCATTCTTTAATCCCCTAAAATACACACGAAAAATTTTGAAAAATCGGTACAGTTCTTTTGGGGGAATTCAGTGACAAACACACGCACACAAGAAAAGATATACACCTAGATATATACACATTTTTATTATTTGGATAGATTGCCCAATTTTTATAAGGCAAAAGAAAAACAGATTAAATAACGGTAAGGAGTTGTGTCGGTATTCGGTAAAGCTTACAATCCGGGTAGACCGATAGCCGAACTCCAGCCACCCCAATTACCTCGGCCCAGTATCGCTTAAACATAATAACTCTTCACCCTTTACTCTTGAATGCCCAATGCCCCTAAGCATCATAATATAATCATATTTATTCTAACCCATACCAAGATTTCCCTTCACATAGTTTTATTAAATTATGTTTTTATTATTTGTAACACAGCGGTAAACATAACAAGTAGAAAAAAAATCTGGCCCCTTGGCCCGACCCGCAATAACTTCTACTATTGAGTCATTTACTCATAGAGAATCTGGTGATGATGTTGAAAACATTATCACCAAGGTATATAAGGTACATCTGCTCTCGTAGAAACTCTTAAGAAATAATTAATTAATTAGTACAAGAAAACTAATGAAAGCATTTTGAAATTCTTAGAACGAAAAAGTTATATTTTTAATTTAATTTAAAGTGGAATGGCGCAAAGCTATTTTCTACTAAGTCATAAAAATAAGTATTTAGAATATTGCGAACAACAGAAATGGCTGCAGTCCAATTTTCCATCCACTTTTGTACAGTAACAATTTGAGCTGATCGCGGCTTGGCGGGATCGCTCTACGCAGGCTAATGTCCCTGTTCTATATTACTCTATGTTAGTACTGTACAGTAGTGGTCTGTAACTGGCATACCTTTGTAATTGTCTAATTTGAAATTCCTTTAACCCGGCGTTCGTCGCTACCGGGTAAAAAATACCACATGGGTAATAAAAATATGAGTATTTTTTCTGCGTAATCTAGTGACTTGATGTTGTACTTTTCTACATAGAAACGAGAAACCCACTCCCCGCGTGGGTGGCAGTTAACACCACGCACTTGGACGCCACGGGCATTTAAAGTGAAAAAGGATAAAAAATACCTTTCTAAAAATGTACAAAGTAATTTTTGATATTGTATTCATCACGTTTTTAGATTTGATCTCATTTTGGAGCAATCTAAGGAAGAAAATGTTACTCTTTGAATTTAATGTAAAAAAATTAAGAATTTGAGTCCTTGTTATAAATGGGCCGTAAACAGTAATAAGTACATATTCCCAAATAAAAAGTGTGTTTGATGAAAAGATAAAACTATAAACTGAAGCAATTATAAACTGAACTTCAACTTTTTAAAATGAATATGAATAAATATGGTAAAGATAAACAGTGTGGGTATTTTTTACCCGGTAGCGAGTATTGGTGTTAACGAACCCGGGTTAAAAAAGAACTTTATTAATGGCGAACATCGTCAGTAACAGGAACCTATCCAATGCACAAAGACACTGAACAACTCGACATTATTAGTATGCCCGTTTATAATATTATTACGTGGAACAGTAGGGATATCACATTGTTAAGAACATAATTTGCCGTAATATAATAATTATTAAGACAAGCTAAGTTTTTTTCTTAATCTTCTTCTATTTTATGATTTTCTCTCCAAGTAATTAAGGTTTTGTTTATTTAAAAGGCTTAAAAAAACATTTAGAGCTTTAAAATTTTGTTACTATCAAAAGCTAGTACTAAGTAATTTGATGAAAAATTCTAAAAACATTTTGCAAAGAAATAAATTTCCAAGATAATGCTAAGGCTAAAAATAAATACAAAACTGTGTGGATATAATAGGCGTACCAAAAATTGCCACGTTCCTAAATATGAAATAAAGGACTCTCTTTTAATATTAAAAGCCTGACAAATGGAAAACGCGTTTTGGAAAATTTTTCCTCATAAAATAATAATCAAAAGCATAATAAATTGGAGCACAAGAAATTTTATTAACAATTTTGTGTTACCGTGAATCACTTTGTAAGCGTTGTCTTAGTTTAATACACGTCACCAACATTAATAAAGAATACAATATTTATTATTCACTTTGAGATCATTGTTCTATCAGAGAAGTTTGTTCACAGTTAGATTGTAGGCCTGAGTAATTTGGTAGTATTACGTGAAACCCAGCCCACAGCTCAAGGCAAACATGGAATTGATATTATATTCCAAAGTAGGCTACGTCTACTATGTATATGTCTTCCTTGTTACACCCAAATTCAAATTATATAAAAATAATGTGACGAATGAATAAGTTTATATTTTTTTAAAGCTATTAGTTAAAATATAATTTTCAAGGTATGCTTCCAGAATATCGATATACTTACCTCTTTACCACAAAAACAATTATAATTGATAATACACGTAAAACGGTTCCGATAATGCGACGTAACATTATCTTTTTCAGAAAATGGAGCTGGAGCTCGAGGCACGTATAAAAGAGAATCCCGTGGAATACGAAGATAACGCAACTCTCACTGCGAAAGTGACTTCGCGACGTGACGGGTGTACGCAATGGCGGGCTAATTCCGTGTCGCCATGTTAGACTAGGAGCCCAGTGATGCTGTACTGCCAGTTGGTAGGGGAGGTCAGAGTGCTATTTTTGTAGTAACTCGAGCGTCGTGGAGACCTAGCTTTTGTAGGTTAAGTAAAATGGTTTAGAAAATTATAAAAAAAAATATTTTAGCGGCGGGTTAAGACGCTACAGCCATTTTAAAGTTTTAAATAGAAAATTTAAAAATTTATTATAAAAATGCTTACATCGATCCTTTATGTGGAACATAAAATGTCTGGGACGCTTAAATATAAGGCTTTGTTGTACTATGTTGTACACACAGACCTGCCTTACATTTAAATCATCAGTGCATTATGTGGAAGTGTTCTTTGGTGTATTTTAATTACCTCCAATTTAAATCTGACGTTTTCGATGATATGATGATTTCCTAACCCACTAACTTAAAAATATGATTTCTACACCATGATAACCAGAGACATGCATAAAGCTAGTATAAGCTTTATGCATGTCTCTGCTGCTGACGCGCTCGAGTAAATCCAAAATTTCCCTCTTGGGCTCCCCGTGTAATGCCGTTGCTTACTGACATTGATATAGACTTAGAAGTGAACAAAATAAAAAAATAACAATTTCTGAGATTATTTTTTTTAAATTAGTGTTTTTTTATCATCTGTTCTACGCAATAGTGGGCTAAATCCGTGTCGTCATGTTAGACCAGAAGCTCGGTGATGCATTACTGCCGACATTTATATAGACTCAGAACAAGTAAACAAAATAAAAAATAACAATTTGTTATATATGAATTTTTTATTTGCTGTTTAATGATCATGTCTGTTGTATGCAATAGCGGGCTAATTCCGTCCGTATCGCTATGTTAGACCAGGAGCCCGGTGATGTTGTGCTACCAGTGAAGTACTGTTGTTTACAGATATTGATATATACTTGGAAAGAAACAAAGTTAATAAAATAAGAAAATTGTTAGATAATTTGTATTTTTTATTAACTGTCTATTGAGTAAGTTTTGTATAAGTCTTAGCCGCTAAAGTGCTACAGTTTACAGACACTCGTGTTGGGTTTAGTACAAAAATAAATGATTAACAATTTTTTTGTAATTTCTTTTTAATTTACTCACAGGTGTCACAAGTACCTCAGTTATTTTTATTTGAAAGCTATAAAAGTATTTCAGAGTTCCGTATCCAAAGTGTAAAAACGGTACTCCATTACTCAGACTTCGAGGATTGGCCGTCTGTCTATCTCTAGGCTGAATCTCAAAAACGATAATAGGTAGAGAGTTGAAATTTTTACATATTATGACGTGATCCTATTAGCCTTATAATAATACTGAAAACAAAATAAATTAAAAAGTGGCCTTAGGATTAATGCATCAAACGTTTTTTTACTATTTTATTTTTCTTAAAATAGATGTCACTGCTGGTCGTCTATATTTACTATTATTTACACAGACCACTATTATAGATGTTTAAGTTTTAGAAACATGTTTTACCAATTTTTTGCTCGCTATTGATACAGACCCTTTCGTACGCAAGTCTAACTTGCACGAGGCTAATTTTTCATTTCCTATTTGCTTTAATAAAATTTACAAATGTAGATAACGTTTCATGAAACAATATTCCCCTCTCGACGGGTAGAGTTTGGAATTGTAGGGCTTAACTAAGTTAGAGTACCTTTACCAGACGGCGTATAAGCTTCTCTTTTGAATGCATATTTAAGTAGAGGTATTATAAATTCAATAACATTGCAATTTTTGTTAGTCTGTCTGTCTGTAAAATTCATATTTGTAATAAGTAATCTTTAAGTTGACTTGGGATTTTGTCTGTTTTTTGAATAAATAAAATAAAATTAGATAAAATACATTAGGTTCTATCCGTTTGTTCGGAAGCATAATTCGGTTATTCAAACGTTGACAATTTTTCAGCCAATCATAGAGATTTTCACGTACCAAATACATTTTATTGAAAGGGAACATACAAGATAATAACGAATGAAGTCAGTCACACAGAAAGGCAGCCATTACGGCGGCTTCACACAGCGAACAATAGCTAGACGGGGTACCGCTTCGCTTCACAAAATGACCACGTACAGCCGTAACCGACACATTGTGTCTACATTCCTACACCCTCGCCGAGCCGTACTCTCCGTACAGTCTACTCCCATCCTACACCATTCGCCTGCGGCCATAAACCAAACGTTTTCTATAAAATGTTACTCTGACGCCACATCTAGGTAACTTTGTCGATGTTATAATACTATATCGCTATATTCTTTATTAACGAAGCTGCCAGTTGCCACCAATGGTCGAAGCATTAGTGGCTGTTTCTCAAATTATATATATATATATATATAATTAGGGGGCAAGCGAGCAGACGAGTTACCTGATGGAAAGTAACAGGCGTCGCTCATGGTCACTCGCGACATCCGAAGAGTCGCAAGTGCGTTGCCGGCCTCTATGAGGGAATAGGGATAAAGGATTAGGGAAGTTGGGCCATCGGTAAACTCGCTCACAGAACGAAACACAGCACAACGCCGATTCACGCCAGTTTTATCACTCCGGTCGAGCCGGCCCATTCGTGCCGAATCATGGCTCTCCCACGGTTTGAAGAGTTTATTGCGCTAATTTCAAGAACTACTTGCCGTAGTTGAAAAATCTTTTTCTGTTATTTAGTCCATTTATCGACGAAGGATAAAAGCTGTACAAAATCACGCTTCGATCAGTAGAAGTCGAGCAGTAATAAAAATGTTGTAAAAACGGGATGATTTATAAAGTAACACACGAGCGTAGTCGCGTGCAGCAGCTAGTTTAGCAATAAATTAATTTCCTTCGTTGTCGATACTTGTAATACCTAGCGAACGGTTAATGATTAGATGAATGATTACTTATTTCAATATTATAATTTTGAAGCTCGGGGATTGTGCCCAACCAATCGGAATACAGCCGTTAAAAATTGTATTTTATTTTTCTTTTGGTTCATTTTAATAATTGAGTTTTTTCGATTTGCTGGCAGGGATTTTGTGAGTACAAAACCTTTTAGAATTATTATCACTGCTGCGTGCGAATTCCTTAATTGACTTCATCATTATTTTTATCGTTGTCAGAATATGTAGGTTCTTTAATACATTTTTATTTTAAAGCAAATGTGTAGGTAAGTGTTGTTAAATGTATAATGTGGGCTTATTAATTATATTTCTTTTACGTAATTCTCTATTATTTCCTTCATCACTTTGTCGATGTCAATATTTTCTAGAACGATTACAATCGGTTAATGTTGAAAAAAATGCAAAACAATGTGTATTAGTTATTAAAATGGTTTAGAGTCGTATGTATCTTATCTTATCGGAGTCAGCATTCATTTGGAATGTCTTGTGAAATACGATTTCTGTGACCCGGATATATTGTGAGGAGGTTCGGATACTGAAGTCGATTATGGTATACTGCGTCGCGGCGAGCAATGGCTCCTAGACTACATTTACTTTGATCCTACGAGTATATGAATATTATTGCTTGACGACATAGATATTTTGGTGAATAAAATGTAGACATCTATTTTACACATAAAAGTATCATCGAGGAAATATTCCATAAACAGATGGTAGGTACGCCATCTGTCTTTTTAATAAATATGAATTTTAATGTTTGTTGGCTGGGTTTCACATAACACGAGCAAATTAACAGGGCTATAAATAAAAAATCTTTGATAGTTGTATTATAACTATTGAAAGTTTATTTTTAAATCACAAGATATTTTAGATTTAGCTGATATTAAGTCTTTGCTAGAGATTCAAAGTAAGTGTCTATAAAAAAACAAATTCGTATTTACAATGGTACTATAAAAATTATAATTTAAATTTTAAGAGGTTATTTTAAATATTTGAGATGAATTGAATAGTTATAAATTGATATTACCAATTTCCAGACCGTTCAGAATATAGCCGTTCATGCCCAGCTGGGGATCAGCTAGATTGTAGCTACAATCTAAAATACCGAGAAAAATCAAATGATGAATGTAGGCACTCGTATAAAAAATGTATGTCACGTCTCTCTCAGTCTAGTGAACATTTGTGATGAGAAGTTCGCTTGTTTCAACACGCCATGAACTAAATAGATATCTCCTAATCCCAATGGATTTATGACATTTAAAGATTACATCAAACTACAAACTTGCACAAATATAGAAAAATATATATTTTAGAAAACAGATTAGTAGGTTTTGTCTGGTGAGACCCGATGCTTTACGTCTATAAAATCCAATATTTCATCAATCATATTATACATATTTGAAGACATAAATGGATGAAGCAGATAACTAACGTTTAAAAAACTTAATATATGCTTTTGGATCGGAAAAATTAATTTAAACTAAAATATTGTGGGTTTGACATGTAGCTAGATAAAACAATAGGTAAGTTACAAGATTTGTCAAAATTTTATGCGAAATAATTTGAATATACTCGAAGGTTAGTTACCCGCTTCTTTCTTTTATGTATTCATTTATGAAATAACAATTTAAAGCATAGCAACTTAGCCACACCTATAATTGCTATCTTCGTGCCGACATACATTTATGGCCTGTTGCACCACTTTCTGATAAGTTTCGGATTGGCTATCTACAATTTATTTGAAGGATGTTTCATACTTCGTCTGTTAGATGTGCTTTGGATATCCAATATAGCACTCATCAGGACGTGGTGAAACAGGCTAAGGGTCCTTAGAGTCATTGTTATAACAACAAACTTATATATTATCTTGCAAAGACATCAATGATTTTTCACTCGGTGGATGCTTATTATCTTTATTTGGGTCTCATTAACATCATTTCCAGCATTAAACAGTATGAAGCTGCTTGTTCCGGTCTCAAACAACTCGGCCTCGTTTTTATAAACAATAGCTGAATGCGTCGCGCCGGGAGCGAGCTCCAGCCACTGATGCCATAATTTCTTGTATAATTCCAAGCCCCACAAATGATATAATTGCATCATTACATTTTCATTGCCGGTAAAATTTATTGCGAGAAGGTCCCATTTAATTGCCGTCGCAACATTTTCGTTTAGGCGATGTTAGCAATTCAAATATGACTTAATATATAAATATACACTTTTAAAATAGCTTCAATACGAATACTTGGTATGTAGATAAAGAATTGCATACGTGATAATCTAGAGCAGAAATTAATAAATATTGAAAGATATCAGGCAACCAGAAACAAGGAGCTTAGCATAGCGACCGAAGAATAGGCAAATTGACAGATACTTGGGATAAACTGACAGATTCCCTTTGTGCAACACTCCGTCTTATATCTTGCTGTAAAGAAAAACACTTTCTCGTTCGCTATGCTAAGCCTGCATGGTGGCCCAACCACGTCATTGCCCCTTTTCAAACTTCTATATAGCCAAAGTTGCTTTAGTAATTTTCTGTAAAGTAAAACTGTACATAATACTGAATTTACCCTTAAGCTACTTAGCTTTGGCTTAAAGAAAATGATAGCTAGGAAATAAAATGTGCTTTGGCCAGGGCTGACAAATTGAGGTCCTGGTGGACCTCAATTCATTTTGTAGTTTTGTGTAGCTAAGTAATAAACGAAGTAACTAGCTTTGGACAGTGATGTTCTGTAACTTACCAGTGACCAAGTTAGCGTGGTGGAACTGGCAGACGGCGTCCGCCTCGTACCAGGAAATGCGATCCCTGAAGTAGCGGTAGAACACCGGGAACCCTTCCTCCGGGAGCACCCATGTGTTGCTGATGTTCACCTGGATCAACAAACGTACCTACATGTTAGGCCTTATAAATATTTGAGAGAGTTCATAGCTATAATAAAAGTAATATTCTGAGCTAGTTGGGCGAAAATTTGTGGGCGGGAACCGTACATTTTCTCGGGAAAAAAATATCGTATGTGTTGCCTAGACTTAATAGCTATTTATTAAAAAATATTTAATCGAATTCATTTAGTAGTTCCGGAGATTAGCGCGTACAAACAGACAAACAGATATGCAGACAACTTTTTTTTGTCGATTTGTGTTCTATTACTGTTCCTAAGTTCCTACTTTTTTCAATGACAAAACATTATACGTCGTCATTCGTCAGCAATATAATATACCCAGTATAGATCAATCAATTTTATTACTATTAACGAAGTTGGTGTAGAATATAATACCAGATAACACGTATAACTACGTAGTACCATATTGGTATCTATATTCTCTGATTATGATAATATTGCCAGATAATGTAATAGTTTATTATGTATAAATGAAGACCACAGGGGAAAAACAAGTTGTAGGTTTTTGACATTCCTTGTTTTTCACGTTTGGTCTTCAAATGTAAGTTGGGTTTTGCTTCCTGGCGATATAAGACCAGAACGCAAGAACCGATTTTCGCGGTTTTGCATTCGATGGAAAAATCTCGGGCTTCATGAAGTTTGTAGCAAAAAAATCAGGAAAATTTTGAAGAGAAAAGTTACCTCGCGGACGGAGTCGGGGGCAACAGCTAGTAGAGATTAAAAATAAATATTTTATTAAAGTTCTGCCTACGCATTATAATGTAATATCCTACTACTACTATAAAGGCGAAAGTTTGTAAGTATGGATGTATGGATGTTTGTTACTCTTTCACGTAAAAACTACTGAATAGATTTGAATGAAACTTTACCACAATATAGCTTATACATCAGAATAACACATAGGCTATAGCTAATACATCAGAATAACACATAGGCTACAATTTTTGAGGTTTTTAATGTGAGGTCGTAAAAAAAACACATTTTTTGCGC
>JAOTAV010002562.1:0-17992 GCA_026546445.1 Cyclargus thomasi | reverse complement strand
CTTTTTTACAGACCTATCTATATTGCTGTCGCATTTACTCTAGACGATAGAAAGTGATAGCAATATTATCCGTGTGACGGTGCAATGGCTCCTCTACATAATCGGCGGTTACATACGATGACACGCGAGCACGGTCGTGTAGAGGGCTTACTCGGCTCTGAGTGCTGAGTGCGAGTTTTCTTTTGACAGTCGACAGTGAACGCGTTTCACGTTTACTAGTATTTTATATGACATTTGTGCAGCGCCACCTAGCGATGCTCACGGTTACATGTACAAATTCGATATACAAATTCTAATAAACGCGAAACGCGTTTACTCACCGATCCTCGTCTATTCGCCTTTGATCAACTCGTTAATAGAGTACTTCGAACGATTGTGGTAACTGTCACTTATTTATTTACCATTTATTTCAGGTACATAATATGCCTATATTATAAATATCTTACAGACTAACATACACTACTATATACATTTATACTAAAACTAACACTAACACTAAACATGTATTGTTTGCGACATGGGTGCGGCGAAGTCTCCTCCTCTCCTCTTCCTCGAAGGTCGGCAAATGATGCGACAGGAATCAGGATCCTCTCCACATAGGATCTAAAATTCAGCTTATGTAACACCTCACGGAACTTTAAGCGCTCGAAGACTCAAAAAAATAACCTCCATAGGATATTTTTTATCCAGGAAAAACGTATGGTTCCTGTGCGATAATAGTTTTTTTTGTGTAACGTCATTTAGTGGTGCGACGGAGTTGCGGGCGTCATCTAGTGGGTGCAACGGAGCTGCAGGCGTCATTTAGTGGTGCGACGGAGTTGCGGGCGTCATCTAGTGGGTGCAACGGAGCTGCAGGCGTCAATTAGTGGTGCGACGGAGCTGCGGGCGTCATCTAGTGGGTGCAACGGAGCTGCAGGCGTCAATTAGTGGTGCGACGGAGTTGCGGGCGTCATTTAGTGGGTGCAACGGACTTGCTGGCGTTATCTAGTCGGTGCAACGGAGTTGAAGGCGCCATCTAGTGGGTGCGACGGATTTGCGGACGTCTTCTAGAGTGTGCAACGGACTTGCGGGTGTCTCCTAGTGGGTTCAACGGAGTTGCGGGCGTCAAATAAATAAATAAATAATCTAAATCTATGAACAACCTAATCGGCAAATAATCTCATGCGCAAGGCAATGGGTTCATAAAATATCTAACAGAATCGTTATCTAAATGATAAGATCATTACGCAACTGTTGCAAAACATTCACAATAGTTGTTTCGTTAAGTAAATATTTATTCACAATCAACCTTAAGATGGATCATATTACCGTATGTAGCTGATAAAAGTGATGTGAAAAAATGGGATTATACGAAAAGATCAAGAAAAGTCTGAAAAGAGGGTAAGTGTTATTGTTATTAATAACAGTGTTTTTAATATGGTCATAAAATACTAAATAAAATAGTCCGCAGCACACTCTACCATTTTGAATAAGTTTCAATACCTATCGCTGTATTTTGATTTTGAATGTTTTTTTCATGAAATTGAAATAGGCAATATTTTATTACATGTTATTTTTAAATATACAAAGCCATAAATCAGACAATATATTATAACCAAAACCCTTCAACTTTTAGAGTTCTCATAACGCTGACAATATTGCTATTCGTTTAAGACAGAAGGTTTAAGACGCAATAATTCCGACCGTCATAATAATTTATCAGTAATTTTACAAGAAGTAGACGACAGTAATAAAAAATGTTATGAAAATTTTGACGACCTCTGTGGCGCAGTGGTTGAGCAACCAAGCTCACGCCGGGCGTTGCGGGTTCGAATCCCGCTAAAGGAACAAAAAGTGTTTCAAATATAATAAAAAATTTAAATTTGTGTATAGTTTAAAAGCATTAAATATATTTCCGTTGTCTGATACCTGTAGCACAAGTCCCTCAAGTACTTACCACGGGGCCAGACTGGTGTGAAGCGTCCTAAGATAATTATTATTAAATTATCGTTGATTGTGTGACCGTTTATATTTGGTTCGATCGCAAGCATCCACATAATCATTCGCAGTACTTATTCAACGAGTAGATCACGAGTAGATGGACGATTATCAATGAGCAGACACGAGCATGCCCTCCGGGCTCTTC
The DNA here is from genome assembly GCA_026546445.1 of Cyclargus thomasi. Lineage (NCBI taxonomy): Eukaryota > Metazoa > Arthropoda > Insecta > Lepidoptera > Lycaenidae > Cyclargus > Cyclargus thomasi. Next base: position 15,867 of record JAOTAV010002562.1, on the reverse strand, counting down.
AGTGTACAGTAATATATAATATAATAATATAATATCTATGGACGCTTCACACCACGTCGGTCTGGTCGCGTGCTAAGTACCCGAAGGACTTGTGTTACAGGTGCCAGACGACGGAAATATATTTAATACTTTTATACTGTACACATATTTAAGTTATCATATAATACACATATTTAATATACATTCAAGACCCAGGAACATTGAAAAACTTTTTGCTCCGTCGGCGGGATTCAAACTCGCGACCCCCGGCTTTTTTTATCAAGTTCAACTGTCTAGTCAATGTGTTATAATAGTCGTTTATGAACAGAAGAATATTATTTTAATCACACGAACTCGGTGTTTTATACTGACGCTTAAAAACACTAGCCTTGTTAAACTTTGGGTACGTAATTTTAAATTTCGAACTTTGAGATTTTTTTTTTCAGTTTGAAATCATGGACTCGATGCAATTGGCCAGAGCTGACTTCTTACTGCGGATGCTGCGAGCTCTCCACGGGGATCTACATCAGATGTGTCGCTACTGTGGTAAGTACCATTGTAGTAACGTTCTGATCTCGACTACCAGCGTCCGCGACACACAAAAACTCTTTATTTGAATTTTTGTGTGTCGCGGTCGCCACTTTATGATGTAAGCTATAGGTTTCATTTTGCTCTACGCCACTACCATGCAGTGGTGCCATTGGTAGGTAGACCAATGTCATTAGAAAATGAATCATATGTCACAAATTCAACTTGATTTTGTGTCATCGTGGATCGGAATGTTGACTTTAGGTAAGTTGATTCAGAGCCAGATTTCTGGACGCTGGCCTTAGTAATTTTGTCGCGTTATGTCAAACCTAGCCTACAGTATCACGGATCACTGTCGGCTTGGTTTGACACATAGATTTAACATTTTCCAACCAAATGATGTAGGTCCGTCAACTGGCTCTGTATCTATATATGTGGTTGATTGGCTGGGCTTGATTTAACCCGACCAAAATAAGTATGTATGTCTGCATAGGTCGGTTACTACCTACCTATGGATAGCTGACAATTTTGGTCAGTGCTTGCAATTCTTCTTTACGCAAATTTGTTTCCTCTCTCTGGTTAAATTCGCTATATATCATTCCCTATCCATCCCTATTCCCGTTCCCTTTTCCTTCTCATTTTTTTTTCACCTTTCACTTCTGCTGTTATAAGAGTCAATCAGCGACAGCAGTCTCATTCTTTAAGGTGACCCGTCTGCTCGCTTGCCCTCTAATTCTTATAAAAAATTGTACGCAGTAGTAATTTACAAAAATATCATGGCTTATTACAATTTACCAACAATTTCAGGTAATAACAACAGCGACGATAATATTCAACTGCATCCTGCTTTTCTCCCTGATAAATGCGAGGAAGAGGATCCGGAATGCTGACATGACGCACTTAGAAGAATTCCTGGAAGAAGAATTCTTTCACGAAGACTCTGACCCGACAGACTTGAATGGAGTCTTTATGATACTGGACGGTGTAGTTGCGTACTTCATCCTCTGGAGTCACTTTAAGTTATTCTACATTGTCCGAAACATGTGGACGATTTACGCTATTTATAAGGTGATTGATATTTCCGTTCTTTCACGCTTGGAAATGTTCTGCATCTTTGAATGTGCTATCAGAGAAGTGAATTAGTCTGATTGCTCACCGAAGTTTAGTGGTCGCTTTGTGTCATACGTAGCCGACACATCACTGCTAACATGGAATTGACATATTTAAACCAATTGATGTCCGTTATCTAGCCATGAATCAATTCCTTCGATGGTGCTAAACTACTAACAATAATATCTGACCGTTCGGACGGTACACATAAATTATTATTCATCAAGTGACTGATTTAAAATATTTCGTCTTGAACTATATGTACAATCAGAGAAGTAGAAAAAGATACAGATCGTGGATCTAAGTAATTTGGACTGCTTCTATCAGACTCAGCGGACAGATCACGACTTACGTGAAATTGACAGATTCCGACTAAATTACGTAGGTCCGTCTACTGTCTCTCTTTCAATTACCCGTATTATACAATCAGAGAAGTTGAAACAGATCGTGGATCTAGGTAAATTGTTCACTTTGCGCCAAACTGAATTGACATATTCCGACCAAATGATGTAGGTTCGTCAACTAGCTCCCTTTCAATTTCCCCTTTGGTACTCAAAGATTTTAGCTTTATGTATTTTTCTCGATTTTAGAAAAAGCGTCGTTCATTGAAGGTGTTACTATTCATAGGCGTACCCTGTTGGATTTTCGACGGATGTCTATCTGTCATTGGGACGGTACTGCTTAGATATCTCATTAAGGGAATCCTGTTTCTTAACTTTAGTAAGTATTGACCATTGTAATTATATTGAGTTGGCATTATATAAATCATAAAATACAATTAGAATTTTTTTTCAGTGTTCGAAGGCTACAATCTTCTGGCAATACATAGTAAATATAAAGAGATTTCGGGAAAATCGAGAATAGTCAAAGACTTTGGAATGCCTGATGAAATAATTAGGCCCCATTTAACAAGTTCACCTGAGACTCCTATGGATACAAGAAATGAACCTCATTGTACCACTTGTAATTGCTTTGTTAGACACGATACTGATTGCCCGCCTATAAATAATGATATCGGTTGTGCACAAGCTACACCAATAGCTACAGCTTCATCTATTGCAAATATGCCTATTATTCCCGAAGAATCAAGCTTTACTGAAAACAAAAGCGAGGAAACATTGAACTTCAAAGATAATAATCCAATAATTTTTAATCAAGATATTTTGCAAGGTGTAAATGCAGTAGCTTCACCGACTTCGCCAGTGAAAGAAGAAAATAATATAAGATCTACAACTACATATAGACCTCAAAGGCCAACTACATTAGCAGTAAGACCAATTGTCGTCAAAGAAGAGAAGACAGACTTATGTGATACGCCCGTTATATATGATGAAACCCAATTTAATGTCGGAACAAGTCCAATTATTGAAAGAGTATAAAATGATAATTTCGTTAAATCTAAAATGTCTGAGAATGAGATTAGTAAAGCCTTTATCGTTCGAGGTTCTGTCTTTGTTTGCTTTCAAAACCCGATTGTCATAATTGATTTCATGGACACAGATATTATGAGGTACCACAAGGATATCTTTTGTCACTTACACTTCTTAATTATTTTTAAAATACGAATAATAATAAAAAGTTTATATACTTTAATAAATTTATTTAAGACATTAACAATATATTATATGTAATTATAATACACAAACGTTGCTACTGTTGCAGAGTAGAGTATCGACACTAAAAGTTTTATTTGACATATCCATTCCATTTTTATTCTTTGATGTCACCCTATCAATTCTGGGTTTCTTTATATTTCGGCACGCTTTGAAGATTGTTCTCCTTTTAGCTTATTGTAAGTATTAATAATAATATATGTATTATGCTTTAATAGCCATTGGATACATATACTGCCTTAGAATAGTTGCAACAATTACTAAGAGTATTTATTAATTTAAAATTGTGTTTTTTTTACTAAATAGATACTTACTTTCAGTATTCGAGGGTTACAATTTACTAGCAATATACAGTGAATATAAAAGAATAAGCGGAACTTCAAGGATTATTCGGAAAGAACATTGATTACATTACCACCAGTTGATTACATTGTTCAAACTACTGTTACTGTTCCACGAGATAATTTTCCAATCCAAAGACTACATTGTCTTAGTTGTACCTGCCTAGCCGAAAACACGAACACTAGAAAATTTTGTAATACCTATCAACATAACTGGATATGCGAATGATACATTTCAAAATGAGAATAATACAGACCATGTGAATAATCTCACACTTAGAAAAAGTGATAAATGATATAAAGGAAAATAAAAATTTTAATAACCTAATCTTCTAGATGTTAATGCAGAAGAAAAAGTAGATATTGCAGATACTCCTGTAATATACGATGAAGAGCAGCTTCAGGCTAGCAGTAGTCCTGTTATAGAAAATAGATAGTTAATAATTTTACTTAGGTAAGGCTCACGTTGTTGTTATTATTAATAGAAAGCCATAATTCGATTCTGTAGCCGAAAAACAAGACGAGTGGTGAGATGGTGACTGTACGCTAATATGAGTTGAGTTAATCGTTGTTCTAGCCGTCCAGTCCGAAATTAAATTAAAATGTTATCTGTAAAGTACAATTTAATTTTTAATAACACCCTAAATGACCGTCTGCATTCCTATAATTCTTGCGGACTTTTTTCTGCACGTGCGTCTGGCATTTTTCATTTTGCGATGCCTGGGGCACACGAGGCCAGTTTTGCAAGGCAGGATAGCATGCTTGTGTCGGTGAGCAAGCAAGCTTGTATTTCTGGCTTCGTGTATAAAAAAATAGCTTCATTTCAAAGCTAGCAAAGTAACTAAACTTGTAACTAAGTAAACTGGAATACATAAATCAACAAAAAAAAAAAAAACTCAGCGCGTCCCTAAAAGATTTACTGCTCTCAATCACCTTTCAACTATTGTAAAATATGTAACAATATGTAACAGCAGGAGTGAAAAATAACTGAGAAGATTTCATTTAGGAAACACTCGAAACATTTAAAGTGATAAAAAAGTAAATGATAACTTGAAAGAGGCAAAGTGTTTTCTAAGCTACAACTTAGAAACCAACACTGATTTTTTTTTATTAATAAAAAAAATAATTTAGACGGCCTTTTTGCGACTCATTGAATTCTTTTACACCCAGGTATTTAAACCCGATGTTTGAAACATACCTACAATTATTTTCTCCTCTCAGTTCATATGTATTTTATCATATATATTTTATTACATGATACATTTTTAAACTAAATAATTACTTTTTCATACTTTTGTATGAAAGTTGTGAGGGAAAATCTAGATAAATATATTGATAGTTATCACGTTTTCATAAACAGATAAATAGATATCAAGTAAATACCAGGAACTTTATAGATATTATTGATTCTTTGTATTAATGTTTTACCAAGAATCAATTAAAATTCTTAAATTATAAACTCTATTTGATTAAATAATTAGGATATTTGTAATTATGAAAATATCAATAATGACATTAAAATTCAACTGTAGTAAACTTATTAATTTATTAAAAAAAAATAATAATTTAAAACAATAAATATATTAAAACCTATAGAATATGTATTTATCATTTTTGAAGACTTTTCTACTTTTAAGAATGGAATAACACATAGCTCTAATATAGGCAGAACCTCTGTAAATCTGGTTAAAAGATGTCGGTTAAAAATGGATTTCATCAGACACACAAAAATCACTTTATACCTAATAGAAAATGGTCATGGGAAAACCCTGCTTTGCCACAAATATATAAGAAAAAAAAATACTACGCTCTTACGCAAAATAGGCTTATAATAACAGTGCCACCATGTTGTGATGTTAGATGACCGGAGGCCAAATGTACCTGGATGATATTATATTATTTTGTCCTTCTCAAAATGCAAGAGTCTGCCAACTACGCCCAATCGATATTTTGGTGACCCTCCCTAGAAATGAGAGCAGTATCTCATGTGAGACGCTGTGGGATGGTGATAATTGTAGGTATTGGATTGAATTAAAATATTCCGTCGCTCTGTTCGGTGTAAAAAGTGTGGTAGAATGAAAGATCCATGTGATAATATTAAGACCTATTGTTAATTCATTCATGCAATAAATTATTTATGATTATGATTGGGAACAAGCTTTTTCAACATAACACCAAGGAAGCTTTTTCGACGCAACACCAAAGAAGCTTTTTCGACACAACAAAATGACATCAAAACCGGACCACGCTCGATGTACGTCGAGTATCTGGATTCCTGAACATTTAAGTATCTCATCATACAGACCAAGTCCCAAAAGCTGGTAATCCATGACAGTGTGCCTCATGCAGTCGTAGCCATATCTAGGCATACCAATACCTGTGTCTATTACACTGATACTGATGGTAACGCTGTAGCTAGTTTTATCAAAATGTCATTAGAGGCGTCAACCGATCATATAAAAGAACGGAACACTAAAATGGCTATCAAAGACATAAACCTTCAAGTCATATGTAAAATAGCGAGTTCGTAGTCTTCGAACGTAGACAATACAAAAAATGTAAAAAATATATTAATGAAAAAACAATATATATACAATAACACAGAATAATATATTTAAACATAATAATCATTTTTTTAAAATAATTAAAAATTTAATTGTAATTGGTATAAAATTTTACACATTTAATATATTGTATATATTCTTATAAATTATTATCTACATAAAAGTCCGAAAGCGTGATGGACTGACATTAACAATAACTTTAATAAGAAGTTTGGATGAGATCCTAGATACTAAAAACCTTACATAAGAATTACAAACAGGACATGGGCGAAAAACCTATATATATATATAGATCATCAGATCAATATAATACAAAGCTGATCAGTAAATCAGTATTATCGTATTTCGTGACAAACAAAAATAATGATACACGTTCGTAAAGCCCCACAGCCCGACGTCTGTACAGTACTCATTAAATGTATTCAATTATATCGCTGTAATGAACATGTTACTTTTTTATCTTATTTTTGTAATTTTAATGCCGTTTAATCGTTTATAAATGTTTATAGCCAAAACCCGCAGGACGATTGGCACATAGTTAAGAGTGTATTTTAACCGACTTCCAAAAACGAGGAGGTTATATGTTTGGCTGCGGATTTTTTTTTATGTATGTTCAACCATAGCTCCGCCGTTTGTGAAACGACTTCAAAAATTTTTTCTTTGTTGTATAGAATATTGTTCTGAATAAGTCCCATATTCACCATGGTGGTGGTTCATGATGATCGAGGGAACTCCTCAAAATTTGTATGGAAACATATAGTGATTTTGGTTTTCCTAGAAGCGTCCCAAGTATATGTTAACAAAAAGTAAGATTTGGTACCAAGGTATACCATGGTTCCGAAGATACTGAGAGAACTCGTGATTCCTTACATATACGATTTTGGGGCCTCGGCGTTGTTTTAAGAACTGAAAGCATATGCTACTACACCATAAATTATATTCATCATCATCATCACAAAAGTGACCTGATGATGGAATCCTTGAGAAATCGAGGGAACACCTCGAAATTTGTATGAAAACATATAGTGATTTTAGTTTCCATAGAAGCGTCCTAGGTATATTTTACCAAAAATTATGATTTGGTACCAAGGTATACCATGGTTCTAAAGGTACTGAGAGACCTCATACTTACGTACAGATATGACTTTGGGGTTTTCGGTCTGTTAAGAACTGAAAGCATATGCTACTACAATTTAAAATTTATTCTCAATTCAATCACACCAGTCACCGTTCATTATGATTCTATTATATCTCAAAACACCTCAAAATTTATAGGAAAATAAGACTATTTTGGTTTCATTATGAGTATCCTAATCGTTTAGCACCAAAAAGTAAGATTTTGTACCGACGTATACATGGTTCACAGAGTGCTAATGGAACTCCTTATTCCTTAGATAGAAGATACGTGTTTGGAGATTTTGGCGCTGTTTTAAGAACCCAAAGTATACGTTACGAAGCAAATTATATCAATTATAATCATCAGTCAGTTTTAAAGCGCACAGGTATGTACCTCAGCCGCCGACGCCGCTGTTATTTGTGGACATTTTGTCGGTGAGCTAGGTTGTTAGCTTCACTTACAAGATACGTGTGGCTTGTTCCGCCGACAAGCCTGCTGGCGGCTAAGGTGTGCAGTAGAGCGCTTTGCAGATGGTAACATAATATGTACATAGAACGAACAAAATAATAAAGTAATAACTGATTTATATTCAAAACAAGTTATACCCCGCGGCAATATCCGTGGCTTAGTAGAGATTAAAAAGTGCTCTATGTGCTAATTCAAGATACCAGCTAGCTCCATGCCAAATTTAATCGAATTCGTTCAGTCGTTTAAGCGTAAAGAATTAACATCACACTTACAAACTCACAAATCCACAAACTTGCAAACTTTTCAATTTATACTATTAGTAAAATAGTTTATTTGCCGTGGGGGAGACATGCTTCGGCACGAATGAGCCAAAGTTTCGACGGCCTCACAAAAAACTGTTGTGAAACGGCGTTGTGCTGTGTTTTGTACAGTAAGTAAGATTACCTGTGGCCCAACTTTCCTTATCTCTATTCCCATTCCCAAGCGCGTGCGCTCCATGCTGGCTGAAAAGCAGTTCCTTGCTTCCCATATGTAAAATTTATGCAAATGGAAAAACCTTTCTTAGCGGTTGCCGTGGGAGAGCCATACTTCGGCACTAATGGGCAGGCTCGACCGGAGTGTATCACTCACGGCCTCACAGAAAAAACTGGCGTGAAACGGCGTTGCTGTGTTTCGTTCAGTGAGTGAGTTTACCGGTCGCCACACTTCCCTAATCCCCTATCTCTATTCCCGTTCCCTATTTCCTCATAAATGGCCGGCAACGCACTTGCGACTCTTTGGATGTCGCGAGTGTTGTCTGTTTGGATTTTGGTTGCTTTCCATCAGGTAACTTGTCTGTTCGCTTGCCACCTAAATATAATTAAAAAAAATATATGAGAAACTTGGCATGCAGAAAGACCTGCAAATTTCTGCTCGATCATTCCGGTGGTGTAAGCACACTACATCAGTCGTCTGACTGATGTAGTGTGCATACTCCGTATGAGTTTTATATATTAATACGTTATATAGAGAGCCTAAAGGTCACCGTACGCATGATTTCAGTATAATTACGTGAGTGATTAAAGGTGTTAATATTTCTTTCACGACTAATCGATTACTACTTTATCGATATTCAGATCTACTAAATGTTAAAATATATCGGCCGGGTGTTGAAAAAAACAAGCTCGTTTACAACACTATAGAAGTATACAGTGAGATATAGTTAACCGCTATTTAATATTAGGGTGACTTCTCAATTCTTGCGATTTTCAAACATTAAAACTTGACAAATTCAATTTTAGTCTGCGCCACTAAAAGCCAGTAGTGGCAGTTGCTAGACCAACCTCGGTAGTCATAAAACCTATAGGCTAGTTCTATTGATATATAAATTAAAACTTTGTATGTCGCGGTCGCGTGCCGCGAGCTTCAGACTGCCTTTTGTTGTGTATGAAAATATATTTTTAGATGGAAGCCTAAAAATGTGTACGTTAATTGCTTTGTCCGTGAGTGGACAATGGACATGTCCAAGAATTTACGGGCTCGAAATAGTAAACTAAACAGACCATCGGACTAACATGACATCAGACAACCGTAGCACGGCCTATGTTATAACCACGTACACACTAACGAGTATATTATATTATTATCGTTTCTTTTGTCTGACTTTTTCTACATAAACATTAACTTTTACAATCTACGATTTCTTGGGATTTTGGGTTTTACTAGCACTACAACTTTTCTAGATTTAATATTTTTGTTTGAATAGCGTAAAATGCCAGTGTTGCCAGACATTGCCTATAATAATTACCCATCAAATGGGGAAAATTATTGATATAAGGTTATTTCATGGTTATTTGAACATAATATGAAACTAAAATAATATTTCAGTTTTCTTAATGACCCCGAAATCCGCAAATTATGGGTTACTGCAACAAACAGTACAAATTGGATCCCAACACCAAATTCAAGGAAATGCAAGTAACCCATACGCCAAGTATTTCAATACTGGGACAGAGTTTAGTGATTCAACGCTTTTATGAGCTCCTAAATAGGAAAATATTGCAAGTTACTGAACGCCCAACGAAGTGGGCCACGGGACAGGTAGTAGACAATAAAAGACGAGTGCGAACATGTACGTCGCTTGATCACCAAAACCGTCAACTGAAAACGAGATTATTTTGGCCCTTTAAAATGCAACTTTATGATTATAAGTTTCATTTTTTAGCAACATTGTTTTATGGGCAATGTCGGCGCCGTCATTAAAGGCGTAGAGGCAAATGATACCTGTACCCGTGTCATCTCCATCTGTAACAACCAGACCTGTACCTTCCCCACCTGTCATATCACCTGCGCCTCCTTCACATACAACCACTGCTACTCAACACATATCTCATCCTCCCACAATCACTTCACCCCTGTCTTCCCGACTCGCATCTACTCCGCCCTCACAGATACTTCATCAGAACACTAGATCGGGTCGCACCGTAAGGTTTAAGAAGAACAATGAATACGTTTATTTTTAAGAAACCCCTAGCTTCTCCGTGATGTGGCGTGTTTGCACGATACACCAAGAGGAAGAAGAAGACGGCTGTCACAAGTGTCACGTCACTTATGACAGCCGGGTTTTTCCCTCGTTCTCTTGACCGGGAACAAGGAATCTGGTCAGAGGCTTTGCTTGCTGTTAAACGGTTTTTCCTTTGTAATACCAATAAAGTATACTAAGTGCTAGCGGACTCCATGTGACTAAAATAAACTGTATACGTGTGTGCTGAAATATACTTCATACAATTAGTTATCAACTAGTTTTAATTGGGGCGACTTCGGTCGGCTGACACCAACGTCGAACGGCGCCAAAGATTGAATGTTAATATGATAAAAAATACACTAATAAAGCTTAGGATAACAAACAAACGTGAACCTTTGATGTAGCACATAGGTTGTGCTCCTATTTCTTTGATCTTATGAACTTATAAATGTTATGTTATTATTAATATACATATTATATAAAGGTTTTACTTTTAGGGTTCCGTGCCCAAAGAAAAGAAACAGGAACCTATTACTATGACTTCGATGTCTGTCCGTCTGACCGTCTGGCTTTTTGTCTCCTGACTTTATAAGAAAAACGGTAATAGCTAGTTGAAAAATTTTCATAAATTATGTATGCATGTTGCCGCTTTAAAAACTAATTCTTAAAAAGTTAATAAATTAAATAAAAACCAAATCGAACATGAGTGAGGGGTTTTTAGTCGAGCAGAATTAGATAGTAAAGTTACAAATTAAGATTTCCGCGTCGCCACTTGCCTGAGCGTATTTTTTATGATATATAGGGGGCAAGCAAGCAGACGGGTTACCTGATAGAAAGCAACTGCCGTCGCCTATAGACACTCGCGACATCCGAAAAGTCGCAAGAGCGTTACCGGCCGGGGGAAGTTGGGCCACTGGTAAACTCAATCACTGAACGAAACACAGCACAACGTCTTTTAAGCCAGTTTTCTGTGAGACCGTGGTCGGCTCTTTCTCTCCGGTCGAGCCGGCCCATTCGTGCCGAAGCATGACTCTCCCAAGGCAAAAATTTTATATTATAACATTAAAGTAACTATTTCTATAGGGTTTGTCAATCTCATATTCACATTTAATTTGTTTTCCTAACTATCGAGCACAATTTGACTAAATGCCCGGATGTGAATCATACGACAAAATAATTCGTTATTTGACTTATCCAAATCTATCCTGTGTATCTAGTAATTTGCCTTTTACTTGTCTTCACTTGAGTAAGTGGTATAAACCGATCATGTAGTTACTACATTAAACTTTATAACGAGGTCGTCCAATTTTCGTAATTATTTAAAATAACAGGCCATTAAGAACGAATAAGTAATTTATAGATTGTGAACTTAGTTCCATGGTTTTAAATAATGAGCTTTAGTTATCATCGCTTCGCGCGCCTTTCTGATGAATGACTTCTAAACTATTTACACAGGTACATTTCGAAGACATTTTTTTTATTTCAGTCTTATGTCAAGATTACAGTCACAAACTTTAGGAAACAATAATGAGAATCACAATAGATTAATATTATCAAAAAGAGCGATTACAGTGTACAGTCTTATGAAGATCCATTTACATTACATATTTCTTACGTTTACGTCAATGATAATATTGTTGTGGTGTATTTGCAAGCCTGAAACTCCACGATATGAAAGACCGAAGTAGTTCGTCTCACAAATTCTCTGTCTGGGAGACAAATCGGTTTGATTTATTAAAAGACAAATGTGTTTTGCCACTGGCAATACTTTCGCCTTTTTTCGCAAGTGCTGATTGAATACAAACGAAATGTTACAGCTGTCTCTGTGTTTGTCATAAAGCATATAATAAAAGCTATGCCTACTGACTGTGGGCTTAACAAAAAAATATTGTCTTCGCTCGACACTCGAGTCACTTGTTACATGAAGCGTGGTGATTGATCTCACACACTCATATAATTTAACACAATTTAATCATGCTTTTATTACTATTATATTAGCATTATAAGTTATTTTTCGAGACTTAACGCGACTTATTACTTTTTCTCAACGTTAGTCATAATAATATTAACAACCAGTTTCAATTATATCGGAATTCTATCTACGAAATACTATTGAAAATTGTGTAAAAACACTTGTCTTCTAGTAAACCTCTTTCTGAATAATAAATGTTTTCCAAGACCAAACTAAAATAAACTACCTATATTACTTTCCATCCTTTTAACTACGTCTATACCAAAAATTAGTTAGGGTGTAAAGGAAGGGCAAACAAACAGACTTTTCCATTTCAAATATTAGTATGAATTGTACACTTTCTTACAATAATCAAACATGAAGAATTAACTTTGTGCATTATTGATATTTTGTTTACATCTTCTTGGTTCATATTTATTTTACGTAGAGCAGAATTTTACACGAGCATAACGTCTAGCGAAGCACATGTTCTGTCTATCGTGGACTGAATTTTCGAGCTCGCACTAACAATTTTTATCAAGCTCTCCATGAATAACTTGAATGCATCGAAATAGAGGGTAGTTGGAGTGCATGAAAATTGCTACATTACCCTCGCTACGAGGCATTACGAGTATTAAACAAAGGAACGTTATTTTTTATTTCGCTATTAAGTATCTTTGATGGATTTCGTTATATTATGACAAATGATATTAATATGTGGTGTAGTAATGTTGTATTGTCGTTAATATCGTATGAAAAGATGATTTTTAGTAAAGGTTCGTTGTGGTAAGCTATTTCAATAAAAAGAGTTCTCTACATTAGTTTATGAATATTTTGAATATTTATTTGTTTATTTATTCGTATTCACAATACTTACATGTGTTTGCGAAAGTAGATCTTGTAAACAGCAAGTCCAGATAGAGTAGTGCTAGGAACATTTTTACGACAAAAGTAACACTTAAATTTAGTGGAAACATCATTGTTATCTATTGACGTAGTCTAAGGAAGACCTATCATCAATTCAACCCTTATTACGATAATTAAAACAACATTAACATCAAGTTTGAAAACTGAACGAAAATCCAGGCATCTTTTTTCAAAAAATTATTTCAAATCATTTTGGTGTATCGTAAACGATTAAACTGCGTCTGGCACACGCGAGATAGTGATTAAGGGGTGTTCAAGTGGCGTGAAATACTTCGGCCAAGTCCGTGAAAAGTTTGGCGCGCGGTGCGTGGGGGCCGCGACTAGCCGCCCTGAGACCTTACGAACTACTAACGCGGTGCAAACCGACTGACACATTACACGACCGAGCCGAGGCGCCTCCCCTTTCGATGAGGCTTTCTCTTTCGCAGAAACCACAACATAAACTTCTAAATCCGTGTTATCATGTTTCAGGTATTATGCACGTAGTCGTTCTTTAGCGCGGTATATTAAAATGTTTTTCTTTTTTACGACGTAATAAAAAAGTGTATATATATTTAATCTAAAAGCTACATCTTATAATATTTCGGTTTCATAGTAAACTAATTTAATTATTTAAAAAGCACTACCTTAATAGTTAATGTCGTTTACAGCTAATAAATTTTTCCCTAACATCAAATTTCAAGTAACATCTTTATGTATCAGTATCTCATATTTATTAGAACAAATCATAAATTTACGCCATAGAGCATACATGATAAATAACGATGTTATTTATATTTTATATGATCATACTATTTTTGCTACAATGTTCTGTCAACTTTATTAATCACGAGAACGCCTCATTCATCATAACACTAACCCAGTCTAGAAGTTTTATCAAAAATCTCTACATTCCGTTCTTACTTGCTGTTATAAAGTAAGTGAAGCCATAGATTTAGGATGGGATTATATTGATGGCAGTTATTTATATTTAATACGGTGATAAGCCACCACAAAATCTTAGACCTAACCCCTACATAAACGACGGACTCAACCCCCACAATTAAGACAATGTTTGCAAGACGTCAATCAAATTATTTACAAACGGAACCAATTTTAAGTCACATATCATTTTATGTTATAATTTAATATATCATTATAATATAGCAGGATACATCATAAAAACAATAAAAACCGATGTGTGTAATATTAATTACTGATGAGTAATAAGAATTTATCGAAATGATTACTTAATCATTTCGATAAATTCTCATTTGATTTTTACATCATCTATACATCAATGCATTGCCAATCCAATCCTGTCAAATACCTACTGTAAATATTCAAGTGTGCGTACAGAATTTTTTTTATGTAAAATGTCTACAAAGTTCATTAACTGTTATATTTGTTTGTTTTAGACATTAATTTGTGTAAATTATTTATTTATTGTATAGTTATTTATTTCCGAAAATAATACCTAAGATTTTTTCTACAGGTTAACAAATGTGTTAATGTCTTTTTATGAGTATTTATGATTTTTCTTGACCAGCTCTGTCTATGTGTTAAAAATTTGTGCGAGTGCAGAAACGAGAAATCATCGAGGTTATCGTACAGATGAACAGAGGAATAATCTTCAGCTCGTAATAACTAAAACAAAATTGTGTTACCAAATATGCTATAACATAAATACAAAAACTTTATTATGGATTCACTCTAATGATTCCAAGTAAAGTCAGCAGCTTTTAACTTGGACCACACGCTAACCATTGTTAAAACTAAGTCTATGAACAAATTCATACTTACCCTCACTTTTGATACTTCGTGTTTGTTATGTCTAGTTTACACGTATTAAGTAGATAAGTAGGTAACTAAATTTTAAGTGACTTAATTTTAAGTGTACGTCTAAACGTATTTAACTAGTTAAGCTCTTTAGTTGACTCAAGATGGACGATCAACAAAGTACTGAAGTCGTAAATTCTGTCATTAAATTTGTTACAAGGTGAGGTTTTAGAGGAATAAATTATTTAAATACCTACTAAAAGGTTAAATATCTACTAAAATGAGCACAACGAAAAACTGTACGCAAATGAGCCACAATACTTGTGAATTTAACTAAATTGTGCTGAAATGTACCTGTCCAAACGTGTCAGAAAAAATTGTAAAATTTCTAATTATCTGGTTAAATTGTTAACTAAATTTTAATATATTTTAGTATAAAGCAGACATGAGTTTATAACTTTTATGACGTTGTGGTCAATTTTATTTGTTAAGATTAATTATTGAAGATCAAACGAACTTACCTTAAGTGAAGTTCGATCATAATTATGTGAGCGAATTAATTTTTTGTGATTCAGGCTTACTTATTGTATAGTGGCATTCCATAGCCCTTGCACGTATTTATAGATTAAAAAAAATAACGTCACTGTCACTGGGGCGCATCCTGAGAATTGCCCTCCTGATCGCTCTTTTCGCTTAGAGCAAAATCTTACATGAGCATTTTATATTTGTAACATGGGTGGGGTAAATGTTTACAGTTCATATGGGGTGGGTTTGGATAAATCATAAAGAATGAATTCGCTCATATAATTATGATCGAACTTCACTTAAGGTAAGTTCGTTTGATCTTCAATAATCTATGCCAATAAAATAATATCTGTATATACTAATCTATACTAATAAAAATCTTTAATAATAATAATAATAAAACGCCGAAGAGTTTGATTGTCTGAACTACTGGCCGGAATTAAAAATTCTTTATGTGTTGGTTAATCCTTTTATCAAGGAAGT
>JAOTAV010002553.1:0-33100 GCA_026546445.1 Cyclargus thomasi | reverse complement strand
TTGGAACAAGAAAATTGATTTCCCGCCTTTACTTGACACTGGCCATGGTTATAGCCAAGCGCCATATAAATAAATAATAAATAAATAAAAGAAGAAGAATCAGTCATCTGACAGCAGATAATAATCTATGTTTTCTATAGTATTTGCCATTTGGTTTATAGGGGGCTTTCTTTAGGCCAAAATAATAAATAAACTAGATTTTATAGTCTGTCAAATAAATGTAGAAAATAAAGGAGTCGCCACCTACTTCCGGTATTGTTTCAAAATATGGCCAAACTATTTCGGGTAACATTATTGAGTAGAATGATAAATGTTTACACTAGGTAGGTGAAAAAGAATACGATGGTTTGAAAATATAAGCTGCAAAATAAAAAAAACACCTTGCTTAAGTTAATTGCATATTATTATTAATTTCCTATTTTAATGATAATAAAGAGCAAATAATATACATAGCAAATATATACAAACTAAAATTTAGAACGTCCCACTGACTTGTGGCGATACCCACATTATGCGTAATAATCCTGCAACGCGCTATCGAAGTTTTCGAAAAACGGCGGTATATATATACTAAGAATATCAAGATGGAGGGTCGCCTATATTTATGAAAAAAATAATTAAGCATTCTGCATTGGTTTACACTGTACGTATATGACTCTTTGCTTTGTGCGTCGATAGGGTTACCAGGATCTGCAATTCTGCCATAAATCACAAAAATAGGGCATATAAAAATTAATATGATAAAGTTTAGCAATTAGCTGTAGTCTTATTTTTTAACCGACTTAAAAAAATAAAGTTATCAATCCGGCTAATAATTATTATGAAGTCTGATTGATTTCGGGTATGAAAAATAGATGTTAACCAATTCTCAGAACTCATTTATTTCCATACATTATATACAAATTGTATAACAAATTATAAGGATGATTTATACTAACAAAATATAATCCTTTTTTCGTCTGGCCGGCAATTATATCAAATGGCCTGAAAATGTATGAAACATGAATAAACTCCTTTCTTAGTACATTACATTATTTCTTTATGATAGCAGAAAACAATCAATATATATTTGGTGACGTCCATCTTTTGAGTGTCAATTCATAACTCAGCTAACTGGTCTTGGTCACTTGTCATGTGTCTTTAACTCATGACAAGTGACCAAACGTTATGTTTAGAGCGTCCGTGGCCTAATGGCTGAAACCTTTGGTTCGCACTCGAGATGATGCTGGTTTGAACTCCGATGGAGGCGTGTACCAATGAGACATTTTCATAATACGGATGCTCATTACCGTAGGAGAACCATGCTTAGTCAGGAATAGGCCGACTCGACCGGAGTGATAACGGAGTGAAATCTGACGTGAAACAGCGTTATGTTGTGTTTCGTTCAGTGAGTGAGTTTACTGGTGGCCCAACTACCCTAATTCCTTATCACTCTAGAAGCCGGCAACGCACTTGCGACTGTACGGATGTCGCGAGTGTGCATGGGCGTTTAGTTGTTGCTTTCCATCAAGTAATCCATCTGCTCGATTGCCCCCTAAATATCATAAAAAAATGTTACATCTCGTTTATTTCTCTTTTCGCCGAAGTTTGTGGTTGGTTCGCCGAATCTCAATGATTTCGTAGCGTTGATCCTCTATAAAACTCTACGGTATATGACCAAAGAAAGCTCCCACTGTCAGCGAAAGGATTTTGAAATTTCAAATTTTGTTCAAAAAAAGATTGACGGCCAAAGTTGAATGGAGATGAGTAGCTGAGTATTGAATAGTGACTGATGGATTATTTTAAAATATTAATTCAGTCGTAGAAAAAAGGAATATCTATGTATTTCAATAATTACAGTTGATATATTATTTCCATTTAGTCCAGAATTAAGTAATAATTAAATTATGGAGTTTGATTGGAATGTTTATTTGAAAGAAAATAAAAGTATTGCTGTCCCTGAAGAATTATTTTCTCACGTAAGTTACATTTTATAATTATTGCTTTTCTTGAATTTGCGAAAAACATCACAGAATAGTCTTCAAAAATGGTTTATAAATCTTATTAAGTTCAAAATACTTCCTGTAAACTGAATGCTAAGTTATTAACTAGTGCTGAACCTTTGATACATTTTTCTAAATTTTTCGTAAGCACGTACGTGTACTTCTTGCAATTCTTTTTAGTAATTATAGAAGTGAGTTGTCGACGTTAAAGGCTTGTAGATTTTGGTACTTTTAAATTATTCAAATTTAAGATCATTAAAAGTCGCGATAATTTTAATTGTCTGTCTTTATTCGTACTCATTTGAGAGGTTTTCGACACGGTCCACGAAATGGCGATTGAGATAATGTAACAACATAATATACGAAAGGTTACTTACTGAAATTACTACTAATATTAATTATTACTAATAGATGTTATTTCCAACAGAAGATCAATATAGTGAAAACCAGTTTTTAAGTTTTTAAAACATGTACAATATTGGTCTCATAATAATCATTTTATGCAAATAGTTACATTTTTAACTTAATGTTCAAAACTAGAAAGCCTTTATTACCTCAATACTTATTTATTTCTTACATTACAGTGAACTTTAAATATATTCAAAACAATGGTTTAATGTCTAGTGTAAACTAATATTATGTACTTTACTACCTTTAATTAAAATACATAAAACTGTTAAATATGTAGATATATAAATTGTATAGTCTTTTAGATAAGGCTCATCTATGGCGATTTGTTTATAGAGATCCTTTGGAATTGTACAGGAACCATGAATTATTTGATGAATGGCTTATGTGTTCCAGAAGTTAAACTATCTTAATTTTATTAGAATCTATTCTGCATTTTTTATGTAAAGAACTAACATCTAAACTCTCTTATATATAGCAGGACTGTTGTACAATATAATTAAATAATTCTTGTGATCATAAAAAATCTTATAATTTTTCCATATGCAATATGAAAATCACATCTTATGAACTTGGTTTCACTGGTCATTTTTTCTCACTGTTTTATTCAAGGTCGAAGCCAGCCTCAACAATGGTATTAAACAGGGCATGCTTCTTGAAGTTTGCCACAAGAGTAACCCTGATGTGTACTGGATAGCGGAGATCACACTAGTCTGCGGCCACCTCCTCTGCATCAAGTTTGTTGGAGCCGAAAATGTGTTCTGGTGTGACATATCCACCACCAAAGTCCACCCACTGGGCTGGTGTGGCAAATATGATGAGCTGGTGGAACCGCCTGATGAGATCAGTGAGAAGTGCGGGGAGACAATCATAGATATCATGAAGAAAGCCCTCCTAGTTGGAGAGTCAGTGTCCATCGAAGCCTTGAAAAACAAAGGCCTGTCCCCCATAGATAGAATCAAAGTTGGCATGAAAGTGGAGATACAAAATATTATTGATCCATACAGATACTGGATTGGAACAGTAAGTCCTCTTAATTTGTTACACCTAGTTTGTATTATTTTTAAACATTTATTTAAAAAAGTTACAAAAGTTGCTTAATGATATATATATCCCTCCGCTATTATTATAGTATATTCTACCCTTTACTTTTACTTCTTATGGTTCATAAAACAGTTTTTAACCAACTTTGAAGAGAAGAGGATTCTCAGATAAAGAATTTTTAAGGGATGAGAAGTACATATCTCCAGTGTTTTATTGCATTTGAAAAAATATTTTTAACAGTTGCGTTTTTGAACTGAAATAATCTTTTTTTTTAGGTATATTAATCTTTTTTTATTAAGTACACATTCTTTCTTTTAAAACAGAAAAAATGCACAATTTTTAAATCTTTGGAAAATAATGTAGTCCAATTAGTTTTTTTAAAAATTGGAAATAGCAAAGCCAAAAGCGTTTAAAATAGTCAGTTACAAAGAGAGATTCGATATTAACTGTGAAGTTAAAGTCTATAAGCTGCATACTAAGTTACGTTTTGAGAGGAAGATATCCTCATTCCTCAACAAAAATATAACATTTTTTATCATTCTATGTATCCTTTAGCCCTCTTTAATAATAATTTGCATTCAATAAATTTTGTTTCATACTCATACTAGCACTCCATCCGCGTGGTAAAAAAAGATGATTATTGTTATTTTCTTTAACAAAATTAAATGCTTATAACACCTAGTGATCACTTAACAGAACCCGCAATAAACTTTTAAAACTCTAATATGAGAAATTAATTGAGCGGAGTACAATGAATAGCTGTCAAGCGCCGTTGTAGTGCATGTGTAAAATTATTTTCCCTGTTTTCCTGCATTTTTTCTGAAAATTTTCCAAAATTTTATTTGGTATAAACCTCACGGAGCCCGAGACCTTTCTATAGAATGCAAAACTGTCAAATCATTTCGTGAGTTTTGGAGGAAGCTCTACAGGAAGGAAAACCCGAACTATTTTTATATAATAGATTCCGTATTGTTTCGTTTAGACAAAAAATAAAAATATCTTCTCAAAGTTTTCCTAAAAAACACCACATTGTTCATAACACACGAGTCTGCGACTTCATCTGCCATGCCGGTACCGGGGCCAAATTACCATTCCTAAACGATTTTGATTGGGATAAAATTTTGTAAAAATATGTAATAATAAACACTACTTTTTATTGAGTGCCCTACAAAAATTTAACCGGAGGATTTAATCGCACCCCGACTCCTGTATATCCTATCCTTCTCGGGACTCAAACTGGAGACAAAATGTAGCATTTATGATATTAGTATGTGAGGCGTCAGAAACACGAAATGTATAAAAAAGCCCTCGAAAGTTCGTTACAATCACTAACCTTCATACAAACTTAGAAAATCAATTCCAAGAATGGTTGCCAAAAAGATCCATACGTCAGCAAAAGCTGCAAGAAAAAGCTGCAGTGTCTGCTGCATTGCTATTACTGTAGAAAACTATTTTTAGAGACGCCAGTGTATCTGTCTGTGTGTCACGCCCAAACCACAGATCGGATTTTGCTGAAATTTCGTGTGGAGTGGACTATGTGTCTCGCGGAAGGACATGGTATACTTTTCATAGCAAAATGCACGATTCTCGCGTAATAAAACTTTTTTGGCATAAAGGATGATTACTCAAGCTACCCTCTCATTTCATGGGAGAAAATAGCACTGCGCCTAGTTGAGTGAAAGATCAGTGTCAATTAGCTGTTGTCTTAATGATCTTTCAATCAATGTCCTTTTGGCGTAGTTTTATTTCCAGTGCTGTTTTAAGTCACCTAGAGGCATCCTAGAGGTGGGGATACTTTTTATCCTGGTAAAATGTAGGGGTCCCGCGTGATATACCAGTTTTCGCGATTACTAAACAGTTGAGCATCCAACTCGTCTAGAAAGACGTTTTGCAATCCCTTATGTATTTTTCTTGAATAGGTACGTGAGAGATATCAGATACGAGATAATAATAATTAACGAATGGCACGTTTCTTCCACGATACCTAAATCTCCCTTCCATTAGGCTATCTCTTAAAATCTTAAAATATACGTCTCTGTTATTATTAATACACATTCCCTCCCTGGGCAACTCCTGTGTCGCCAGGATCAGGCCAGGATTTATAAATAGCCGTCATAGGCCATGGCCAGCGGCAGCATCCTAGTGGGGCGGCAGATTTTTAGCTTCCCAGAAAACGGCATGTTTTGTAGGTACATAGGGCGGCAGAAATAAAGTGACCTGCCATGCCATGAAGACACTATGATATGATCTCAAGGGTGCCCGTGGGATGATATTAATCAGTAGAAAGATATCCATTTTTCAATAAAAAATCCAAATTCTCAAAGCAAAACTGTAATGAAATTAGTCTTTTTTTAATTACAGTTAGGTTGGGGACACACTTAGGTTAGCGACTAACCAAACCTCACTCATATTGAGGACACACTTAGGTTTGGTAAGCATCTAACCTCATTCATGTTGAGAAAACACTAACGTCGATAACCTATAGCGACTAACCTAACCTCACTCATATAAAGGATACACTTAGGTTAGGTTAGCGGCCAAGCTAACCTTACTCATAGATGACACAGATTAGGTTAGCGGCCAATCTAACTTACTCATATAGAGGACACACTTAGGGTGGGTAAGCGGCAAACTTAACCTTACTCATATGGAGAACACACTTAGGTTAGCGGCAAACCTAACGTCGAACCTGTGCGACCGCCCGGGTGCCGGATAAAATTGAGCGCAGCTCGCCATATAAAAGGGCACCTGGGAGATTTTTTTTTCGAATCGAAGTTAGGGGGCACCAAAAAATCTCACCCAGGGCGCTGGTAGGATTAACGTCGACTCTGTCACCGGCTCATTGTGTGTGTTTGTCAGGTTCGCAAGAACTACGGCGGGCGACTGCTGGTGTCGTACGACGGCGCTGACGATGACCAGCCGCCCTTCTGGATATTCTTCTGTAACCCCAGACTCAGTAGTTTTGGCTATGTTACCAATAAGGTAAGCTTTTATATACCTAGGAGATCTAGTAAGCAGAAGATACTGCCACCTTTGTACTCTCAGGAAAGCTGGAACAGAGGCAGTTGACGGGCCTATGCCTTTTGGTCGGAGATTTCAATTTCATATAAGTCGTGATCTGTCGGTTTGACATGGCTCAACCTTACTTAGATCCTCAATCTGGCTCTGTTTCGACTTCTCCGATTGTACCTAGCAAGCATTATTTTTGAAAGGTTGTTCTTTGATCGATATCAAGAGAGTACAACAGGAACCTCGAGTATTAACAGTTAATACTTACTTCTAACATTCCAGGGTTCCCCGTGGCAATTCAAGTACCCGGCCAAGGTGAACAAGTTCTCATGCAAGAACAAGTTAAGTGCCCAGCTGCGGCAGAGCGCAGAGGAGGCCATCACAGAACCCACGCCACCCGATCTCTTCCAGGTAGGCTCTTGTTTGTATATTCCTAACTAGCTGTGCCCCGCGGTGCTACCTGCGTAAAGAGTAGCCTATGAGTTAAAACAGAGTACCAGGTAGCTCCATGCCAAATTTGATTGAAATCTTCCCAGCCGTTCAAGCGTGAAAAGGCAACAAACATACACACTCACAAACATTTGGTTTATTGACAAAGGCTTATAGTTAGTTCGACTTATTGCGCGCGCGGCCCTATGTGTGGGTTGTTTACTTGGACGACGACTGCCGGGACACTGCTACACGAATGAAAGTTGTGTATTTACAAGCGCACGCACACATTTTACCGCGCACGTAATTGAGTTAAACTATCTATAGCAAGTTTTTTTACAGGCGTAGGCCGACAAACATGATTCTAAACTGTTTTGTTTTAGTAATGATTTTTGAAATCAGAGTATCTCCCATAATAGTGATCTATGCCGTTATTTCCATTATTTTTTAAATAATTTTTATAGTGTATCGAGTGACATTGAGAGATGCAAAAAAGAAATATTTCAGATTTGTCTGACATGAAATCGCGTAATAAATAGGGTCAAGCCGCCTTACACCTCTGCACAGTACTCGACATGAAAATATTGTATATTGCTGCGCCACAAATTCACGTTAACAATCCTAATTTTCCTTTCCTCCTATTTCAGTCGATCCAAACTCAAGAAGCCCACAGCTTCTCAACGGGGATGAAGTTAGAAGCTCTCAACCCTCAAGACATGAGAACTATCAGACCGGCGACAGTTCTTAAGATATTCAACAACCTCCAATTTCTAGTAGTCATTGACGATCACGTAGACGACTATGAGGACAGCAAAATGGCCTGGCTATGCGACAACATGCACCCATACATCTACCCCATAGGCTGGGCACAGAAGAACAAATTCAACTTCAAAGCCCCAAAATCATGGAAGGAGGGACCGTTCGATTGGGACGAATACCTCAAGCTCACCAGCTCCTCCCCAGCTCCAGAGTATTGCTTCGGCACCAAAGAGCTACTGAAAGGTATAGAAGTTAACATGAAATTGGAAGCCGTTAACCCGTTCCATCATGATGAAATCCATGTCGCATCTATAGAAGCGATCGTCGAGCACATGTTACACGTTGAACTTTTACCCATCGGGGAGAGGTACTGGTATTCTCAAGACAGCGACCTCCTATTCCCGGTTGGATGGTGTGATAGTAACAACTACGATCTACACATACCGGACACCAACCCAAAGGAACCGGAGAAGGTCGAGGAGAAACCCAAAGAAGACAAAAAGCCAGCAGAGGAGTGGTGTGATAGAATATTCTTCAATTATAAGTGTTACGCGGGCCCTTCTATTAGTAGGAACAAGTTGTCGCAACTACCTAAGGCGGTTGGACCTGGGCCGTTATGTTTGGTGTTAAAAGAGGTGTTGAATAAGATTATATCGGCGTCGTACAAGCCGGCGAAGCTGTTGAAGGATTGGGAGACGGAGGGACCGCCTGAGGAGGGAATGAGATTGGAAATGTTGAGGGCAAAGTGAGTTCTATTTTTATTATACTGCTTATTGCGCAATATTCCGTATTGTACAATATAATTAACCATAAACGATGAGTTTATATTGAAGATTGCGTAATGATTGAAGGAAAGTTTGAGCGAGTTTAGTTTTTATTGGACCATATTTTTAAATGTTATTGTTTGGTTATAAAGCGTCTTTCAACCATATCTATACAATACTATACATATAACAAAACAATAAAATTGGAGTGTCTGTACATTTAATAATTTTACAAAATAATCAATGGAGGTGATGCTAAGGAACTTTAACAGAAGACGAATCGACGAAAAAAGTTGTCTGTTTGTCTGTTTATACGCGCTGATCTCAGGAACTACTGGACGTATTTGAATAAATCTTTTTTTGTTTAATAGCTATAAGGTCTGTGCAACATATAATATACATTTTATCCCGGAAAAGTGTACGGTTCCCGCGTGATATACAAATTTCTGCGCAACGAAGTTGCCGGCACCAACTAGTTGCACAATAAAATGTATTGTGCAATGATATTGTAGTTCTGGGGCCCGCCTTAGGCTGATTTCAATGTCGTTCTGAACGCTCAGTTAGCTAGCTGTCACTGACTCAGAGGTCTACTAAGTAGCAAACTGGTACATAATAAATATTGTTCGAAGATGCTTTCTATTTCATACACCTATTTAACAGTCGATGATGCACGTACAGTTAACGTAAAAGTGAGACTGCACTAAAGCGACATGACGTGACACTTCTTTTCTTAACGTTAGTAAAACGGCTGTTCTGTGAAAGGGAAGTATCGTGCCGTGTCGTGGCATACCATTACCGTTGCCATAAAAAAAATTACGATGCCTTACTGCCTCAACCTCGAACCTTAAAAATGGCTACATTTCAGGAGACAAAAAAAAAACGGATTATATTTTTTTTATTAGTAATTGTACAAAACTAGATATGAGGTTATTTGAAAGGTAACAATTTGCTTATCAAATAACCTCATCTTCTTTTGTACAATTACTAAAAAAAATATTATTGGTTTTTTTTTTGTCTCTTGATGTGTAGCCGTTTTTTAGATACGATGTTGAGGCAGTAAGTCATTAATTAGTTACTATAGAAATAATAATAATAAAATTGTTTATTTTCTCACCACAAGTTAAAGCTCTAAGAAAGTTGACAATTTTATAAAAATATTAAAGATTTTGTGGAAGACTAGGGCCTTAACTAGACGTAGCCTGTATTTCAGGACACCAGTGTCTCTGGACCAATATAATTGTAATAAGTACCGTCAGCATTAATTACAAAATAAATATTTCAGGCTTAAGTCCAGCACGTACCATGCGTACGTGCCGATCGCGACTCGCACGTCGCAGGTCGGCGCCTTCTGCCGCGGTGTGTGCGCACGTCTGCAGGCCTGCCCCAGCCTGTTCGGCCCGCAGCCCTATCCCGATCGCTGCCCACACAGCTGCAATACTGTTGACAAGAGTACCTTCCGTAAGTTGATAGTTTAAAGAAATAGTCAGTGGCTTTACCATGAGTTAAGCAATAGTATTTTTCGATACCCGACAGCGACTACGTACATTTTTAGTATGGCAAAATGCTACAGCGCCTCTAGCGATTGGAAGGAACTAAAATTGCCATACTAAAAATTTACCTCGCTATCGAGTATCGAGAAATATTGTTGCTTCAAACTTATGGTAGAACTACCTGGATATAGGCATCTGAGTTCTTAGTTTGTGATAATTTTAAGAACTAAAAGATACAATAGCGATTGTTTTCTGCTTGCGACAAATTATTTGTAAATGCTGTCGCTTAATGGCGTCTATAAGGCAGCGGTTGTATCGAATTCAGGTAATATGTATGTAACTTTGAAGCACACCATATAGGCTCAACTCACATTGAGTGAAGAGTCGAAGCGTCGCAACGACGAGGCACGTCGATACGCTTATTAAATTGAGCTCAGTCTGTAATATCTTGTGGACGAATTTGTGGTTTATAATGTGATAGTAATAATTTTTTTCTTGCCTCAGATAACGGTACTGAACGTAGAGGAAGACCAAAAGGCAGCGTGAATGGCAAAAGAAGAAAGAAGAAAAGTGCTCCGGAAAAAAGGGAAAAGGAACCACCGGCTCCGGAAAACGAGAATCAGAGGGATGCAGAGTCTGTAGCCAGCGACCATAGTGGGTCTACCCCGCCTTCAGAACAGGGCACCAGACCCAATAGCCCTGAAAGCGGGACAGATTATAAAAAATCTACCAGAAGGAGACGGGACGCAAAAAATAACTACCCAAAGCTAGAAATGAAAACTCGAGGCGCCAAGCTACCGAACTTTGCAGTACAAATGAAGGAGGCGCATTGGAACAAGAAAGACGTAGAGACTATCTATAATAATACATGCGCTACGAAGAAACATAATCATGAGAGCGACACGGAAAACGAGACAAACGAAAGTAGTACAAACTCTAGGGATGCCAAAAATATATCAGACGTCTCCGACTCGGAGGAACCGGAGCTAAAGAAACTTAAATTTAATTTAGACGACCCCCTCCCATCGGACAACAAAATGTTCGAAAAGAATGCGTCTATAACATGGATTAAAGGAAAGATTAATCTCGCGCCTAACCCCCTAGATTGGACCGTCGATGATGTATATAATTATTTGAAAAACACAGAGGACTGTAAACTTATAGCCGAGAAAATGAAACAAGAGGAAATCGACGGTCAGGCGCTCATCATGCTAGATCTACCGATTATAAGAAACTTCTTGCACATGAAAAAAGAATACGCAATGCAACTGTGCAAACACATAACAAAAATAAGGTGGTATTACATAATTAATTTTGAAGAGAACAGCGGAATGTTATAGTTGGTGTTACTGTTTATCTAGTCTCAAATAAATTACCAAAAGAATTATACCAGCAATTTTTTATTTGCTACCTAAGCTATTGGGTTCCTCCGTATTTTCTTGCATATGTAGCTACAAATTTTGAATATGAACAGAGTGTCTTGGTCCTTATAATAATCGTTGTCTTCTCGTTTATTTTTTAAATCTTCTTTGGCGTATGAATTTTTTATAGGTATGTATTTTTCTTCATCAGAATCTTCTAGTTCAGAAACTTGTGGTTCTGTTGTTTTTTCGGAAGTTGTGATATTTTGATTCGAAGTTTTTTCTACAAGTTTCTTACACATTTTGTTATCAGACATTGCTCCGCGTCTGTTTAATTCTCTTTCTATACATTGACTATCACCACCACTTAAATTGAGGACAAAAGTTTTTTCTGAGTTGTTTTTTGAATCGAAACTTGCTTCATCAGAAGTGAAATTGCCAAAGTTATTATTAAATGTGTAGAATGTTGTTTCAATATTCTTTATTCCATTGCTTTCTTCGATAAATCCCGTTGAAAACTCATCTCCAATTTCGCAGTCTGATTCAGTATTACTATGCTCTATATTTTCTTCGATAAAACTTTCGGATTGTGTTATAGAGTCATTTCGTTTGTATTCTTTTATAGTTCGGTTAAATTTTCTTTTGAACAATTCGAAATCACCCATATTTTTATTGTAATCATCAAAAATACTTTGAATTTGGGTTTTCAGTTCGAGGATTCTAAATTCACTGTCATTTTTAGGTACTATTACTTCAGACATGACTGTTCCTTGTGGTTTAGAATTATCTGGTGCCATATATTTATGAATATCATGCACTTGTCCAGAATCGTCACCATTTACAGTATGGTATTCGCTGATCTCATCCTTGAAGGTAGATTCGTTATGACTTTTTAAAGACACTGCTTTAGATGATATCATTTTGTAGATATGCGCCTTCAAAGCCTGTAAAAAGTATGTATTTAAAATAAATATTTTAATTATAATCTGAGCAAGTTTTAATAGAAGATCGGATGAGTGAGTTACCAAGCTATATCTAAGTATAATATTTAGGTAATCTGAAGTTTAGTATAAGTTCAACAGATTGTTGATTGTAATAAACTTAAAATGTTTATTTGAAACACAAAAACACATTGATAGTATAAAACCTATAAAAATCATGAAAAAATCACGATGATCCCTTTGACATAAATATAAAATATCTGAACACAATCCATAGATTTTACAAAGATACAAAAAAATATGTACCCTTAGGTTAGGTTAGTTTGTCTACCAAGACCGTCAATCGGGAACGAGAATATTGTGGCCGAATAAAGTGGAACTTTATGACCTAGACTTTTTCAGGTTTCATTTTCCTCTACGCCTCTAATGACGGCGACGACATCGACAATAGAGTAATGTCGCTAAAAAATGAAACTTATAGCCTAGATCATAAAGTTGCTTTTCATAGGGCCTCATTCTCGGTTGACGGTTTTGGTGGACAAACGGCGTTAAGCTGAAAACAAACTGATCGGACGCGGCTGACAGCCCAAACAATACGGAACAAAGACATATTACGGATGCTCATCGACGTGGCAGGCTGGCAACGCACTTGCAAATCTTCGGATGTTACGAGTGTCCATGGGCGACGACAGTTGATTTCCGTCAACGTCCGCGAGTCAAGACTGACGTTAGACGCGGCTGATAGCCCATACAAAACTTCGTAAGGTCATAGAGAAATTATACCAATTCCATACTAATATCATTATTGCGAATGTGTGTTTGACTGCCTGTCTATCTGTTTCCTCATTAAGCCCAAACCACTGAACCGATTTAGCTGAAATGTTTATGGACGAACTTTGTGTCCCGTACATTTGTCCGGGATAAAAAGTATCCTGTGTCCTGTGTAACAAATATTGGTGCCACGCAGTAGCGGATATTAGCTAGTGTACATGTAATAATGGTGTTATATTTAAAAGATGCAGAAAACTGCTCAAATGCCTTTGGCACTGCATGCATGATACAGAATGTTGCTGAATGCAGATGCTATATGTCTGTGGCCCGTAGGCCGTTCTGCACTTCTGCGTCCTGAGCAGTCCCGAGTGCCGAGCGCGAGTTTTTTTTTCACATTCGATCGTGAACGCGTTTACTATGATTTTATATGGGCTTTTGTACAGCGCCACCTAGCGATGCTCACGGTCCCATATTAAATCTTTGCCTAGCCCATTCATGCCCAAGCAACGCTGTCCCACAGCTAGCTTGAGTTTTTAAGCGTCTCTTCATGTGTACACGGTTGCGTCACGGCGACCACCTCAGTTAAATGCATGGACTTGTAATACTTGTATAGACGATTTCACATAAACACGGGCGCAACACGGTAAGGTGACCGTGCCGCAGGATGTGTAAAGGCACTAATTTGTTTTCTGATAATATTATAGAATCTGTAATTTCTCGCCGAAACACAGCGAGAGCGCCCGAGTACGAAAATGTAAATGGTTGCACTCGTTTCTCCTGTCAACCGCTTGCGAGAGAATCGCCGCGAGACTCTCGCTCGAGAGCTCTCGTGGCAAGTCTCTCGCAATGGAGCGTCATCTAGTATTTAATAAAATAATTTAATAATAAATTCAATATTTAAAAATACTATTGTTCGTAAGCCATTCTACCTACACTACACCTATTTATACTACTTATCGTAAGTCGTAGGATTTCGTAAGCGGTATTCTACAAAATCCTACGAATTACTATATCCTACATCGTACGCTAATCGAACCCGATCACACTGTGCTGTGCTGTGCTGAGCTGTGGCCACTGGCCGTATGCAAAAGCCTTGCATTCTAAGTTTCTTGTTGTCTATGATTTAAAAAAGTAAATCTTTGCATTCTACTGTCTATGAATTACTGTCGAAATCGAAGCGAGCGTAGCCCCGCCTATTGGAACTTGTAAATACGAAAAAGACGCTTATTCGCAATGATAATATTATAAAAAATACTTATTTTTAGGTAAAACTAATATATTTTACAATTTATAATTCAGATTTCTCGTTAAAATTAAGTACTTCATTATAAATATCGATTTGCCGTATACAGTCGCAAAAGTGTTGAAGTGTCGTTTTGTAAGATAACGATTAAAATCTAACTGAAAATAAAGTTTCTACAGTAAAAAACTAGGTAATTAACGTATATCTCCCTGTGTGATTAGTTATCTGAGCGGCAGGCGGCCGTTGATACTATTTTTGTGGGTGTTGTCATTGCGAGCTTTATTCGGATTAGGTCATCGAGTGTGGTGGACATGTGTGTTTCAGAAATGTTTTGTGTTTAAAGTTGTTTAATTTCTTATTAGATCACCAAGGCTGCAGAGTTGCAACCATGGAAACCAGTAAAGTGTTATGTTTTTTCGCACTTTTATCACAAGCGGCCGCACTATGTAAGTATTTTGTCATCTCGTAACTTATATTTCTACTAAAATATAATTTTACCGCTATGTAATTGCATCCTGTGTCTGTTTCCAAAACTATTCCATTTTCATATAAACTAGATAAAACCTCTTTGGTTTGCTTGCTAGCCATTTATTGAAAAACACTAATTATTCCATGAATCAAATTTGCAATTTGGTACCCAGTTACTCTTTACAAAGTAGAAGTAAATAATAATTTTGTTTGTATTGTACTGCTAAACTACAGTTTTAAGTCTTTAAATGCCCCAAAAAGTTTATAAATTACATCATTTTAATTAACAAAACTAGTTTTACTGCAAGAAAACAGTCATAATTATTTCCATTATTTAAACTCTAATATTATATTTCAATGTTATGGTAATTAGAATAATATTAATAGAATTAAATATAAGTTGTAATATTATTTGAATATTTCCTTTTACTTTTTGCACTGTTGCAAATATTCTTAAATAAAATATTGTTAGCAAAATATTTGTATGGAGGTCACCGGAAATAAAAAGAACTAATACAGATAAACAATAAAGAGTAAAAAGATAATAAATAGACAATTTTTAAGAAGGATTAATAAACATAGTAAATAAACAATATGCAATGGTTTGTTTTTAAAATGCAACAATCCCTGAAAACACTGTATTTTCAGCTTATGTGAAAAAGCTATCACAGTAAAATTACTAACATTTCAATGCATGTCACAGTAGTGTGCTAAATATTCTTTAACATTATCAGAATCAGTAAATATCGAAGAATAGAAAAGATATGTATTAATCTCTTATTTTGTGTTATATAAATTTATTGCTCTGCTAAGGTACTATTTAAATTTTGTATGTTTTACAAAACAACCTTATCTGACTACTGACACCAGAGCTGAAACTGTCCTTTAAATGTGTAACGTTAAGTTATTCCATATTTACTCATTTAGTAGATCTGTATTTTAAAGTAAAGACTGTAATGACAATATTTCTACGCCAATGAGGCAGAAATTTTGATATTACACTAGAATTTAAGAACCATTGTTACACAAATTTCTTGGAAATAAAAATATTTCTATTCTATGAAATCCCTCCCAAAAATAATTGATATATTTAAACTTATCTGCCTTTATATAGCAACTGCAGAACTCAAAGACAGATTTTTATGACTTAACTGTAATTAAATGATGATTTTGGGATTAGCTGGTTTCTTGATCCAAATAGTGTTTTTTAGAAAATAGGAAAGAAAAGACATATTCAAAATGAAGGAATAACACTATTGTATAGTTCAAACCACAAGTATTGCTATCCACAATGGTGGAAGCACTCTACCTGCCATGTTTAACACATCTTACCTGCATATGTGTGATACTAATTGCAGATTTCTAATGAGAAAGAAAAAAAAGTTTTTAATTTGTCTTTAAGCTATAACACATCTCGAAGTTCAGTGTGTCCAGTGGGCACAGGCCTCCACCAGACTTTTCCATTCTACTCTTTTCTTGCTACTCTTTTGTGTGTCCAGCAGTTGAAGCTGGTACTCAAAGACACTTCATTAAATTACAGTTCATAAATAAATGAAACCTTTATTCACTGACTTTACTAAAAAAAATTGTCAGGATGTTCTTTGATGTAGGCCTCCCGCATTTCCTTCTATTTATAATTGTCCTTGGCGTTTCTCCTCTGTTTCATTTTCTCTCCTCCAAATAGAAGTTTAATCATAATAATTAAGTATCTGAGTGTTGTCAGTTTCTCTTTATTCTTTTAAACTCTTTATTCAAACAGTTTAAAGTAAAATTATACATCAATTAAAAAAAGTAACAAAAAATAACTCTGAAATGGTGGTCTTACTGCTGAAAGCAATTTCTGCCAGGTTACCTATAACTGCATCTGAATAGTGTAAAACTATTGTTGTTATTTTATTATATTTAGAGGGCAAGCAAGCGGATGGAAAGCAACTGCTATTGCCCAATGGACACTAGCGACATCCAAAGAGTGGCGAGTTACCGGCCTCTATAAGGGAATAAGGATAGGGGATTGGAAAATTTGGGCCACCGGTAAACTCACTCACTGAATGTAACACAGCACAATGCCGTTTCATGCCGAAGTATGGCTCTCCCACGGCAATTGTTAACCATCTATAGTATTTTCTGCTATGTTGTTTGCAATAGGCCTTCACCTTTTAAGCTTAACTTGTTCCTACAGACTGTCACATGAAGGCATTCTACTAAATATAATTTTTCATTGTTTAATTTCCAAGGTTTTATGATTATAATGTTTATTGCAATCAGTGTTGCATTTTCATTATTTAAGAGTTGAGGCCACAGGCCAGGTTATTACTGCAGCCCCGTGCACTTATCTTTCTAAGGCCAGGATGCTGCCAACTATAGACCATGGCCTATAACATCATATTTATAAATCCAGGACGTCAGTTCGCATTTGATCAGTTACTGATTGCAATCAGTAACTTATCAATTTGTCTGACTGATATCTATTAAAAAAGTGGATAGTAAATCTGGTTATATATTTTTAATATGTAAATATTGTCCTACAGTGACGTCACCGCCGCGGATTGTGAAACAGCCGACGGTAGAAGAGTTATTGTTCCAAGTGGCACAGCCCGGTGAGGTGGACAAGCCGTTCATCATTGAATGCGAGGCTGAAGGAGAGCCTGCGCCAAAGTAAGCAATTTATGAATATTGACTAGGACAGGTATACCCGGTTGTTTTGGTCGAAGAACACTAGCTGACTTTTTTTTTTTAGCTGAATCCTTAAAAGAAATTAACCTTTACCCTTTCCGAGGATTTAGCGGACTACTCTTCGGGAGGCTCTGGGCTAGGAAATAAGCCTGCATATATGCCGATTTTTCTCTTATTTGAATCGAAGTTAGGAAAACAGCGATTCCTCAAAAGTTGGTCCTACAAATTAAGTTTATTGGACTTTACCTGGCAGATTACATAAAGTTACAATATTCAGTCTCGTGGGCAATCAGTACGAATTTCGAACCTTCATTATGTATAACAATATAAGGTTCAAAGTATTCTTGAGTGTAGAAGCGCATCGTCTTGTATCCGCTTATGGCGAACTGGCTTCGGTCAGCGGGTCGCTCTCGCATGCGGTCAATGCCCCGGTAAACGCATTACCCAAACAAACACCGCTGAAATGTTTGCCGCAGGAAGGAAACCTGAAACCGCCATAGACTAGGGTTTTTTTTCTAAAAAAGCGATTGGTAGAGACATTGAGCAGGAATGCCGCGTGGGTAGACGATTAATTGGATGCTGGTTGAATATTAAATTGAAGTGTTCTATGAGTAATATTATACGGGAGTTAACCAAATTGCTAGTTTTCGTAATACTCTTGACCATCCAAAAAGTACGTAATAATTAAAAAGATATATATATTAAAAAGATAGATAGATTACGTAATAAGTAAAAGTACCTAATTTCATGATTTTTAGACCAATTTAGACCATTTTCAAGTGTCACAGGCACTCACAGGTGGTTTTGGTCATATCTAAAAATGAAAACACCTCAATATTTCAAGTTTCGAGATTTTTATCTATTATATTTATACACGAGCGGAAAAATTCGTACCCCTTTTTACGAAAGACGCGTCGATGTAAAAGAATGAAATTTCTCCCAGTTATAGTTAATATGGAAGAGAAGCGTGGAAAACCAATATTATTTTAAAATATGCTTGAATCTTGTATATTTTTGTAAAAATAGATCGCTACCCACACTACAACGCGCACACTACAATATTCTGACGTGGCACAATAATCATACACGAAATACTCTTTTGTTTATGGTTGAAGTCTGTGATAGATTTTTAATATTTAAGGTCAAAAACCTTAAGATCCCTCGAATAGCGACCCCCCCCCCTCTACCCCTTTACGTAGAGTGCTTTATGGATGGTCCCTTGTATTTAGAAAAAAATACAAGGCCAAAATTGGAAACCTGAAATAAAATTAAGCTTTTACTTACCTTCAACTTAAACTCTAGTACCAATCGAAACCGTAATAGCACAGTTAGAATCATAAAGTTTTAATTAACTAAGTAAGATTTTCAAGTCCCGCGGAGTCGGATTGCGTTACTCTACCCTTGTGTAATGTGTTGGTTATTATTGTATTAGCGTTCGCTAGCACGCAAGAGGGTGACAAAGATGTAATATTGATTTATTGTTACCAAAAAAATGTTTTGGAAAATTCTTTATGAAAGTGAATCGTATTTGTACTTCTTCATTTTCTTTAACTGACCAATTTTTTTTTTGCGAATCTAGACGCATTGTACACCTTCACGCATTGCTTGTCGGAAAACTGCGTCGGCGACATGTCGACGACTCGGAATTAGTAACTTATTAAGCACGCGCGGCGGGTGCGTATCGCCGACTTGCTTATTACACGTATGTAGAGCTCTTAACAGCTTAAGCACAGTTGAAACGATAATGTCAGATACTGGAAGACGCGCAAAATTGGAATAAAATTCATGATTCACTTTATCCCTGTGTCGATTTCTTAATAGAAATAAACCTTTCTGCGGTGGCCATAAGCGTACCAGACAATTGAGAATATGCATAGTTTTTTTCTTCCTTGAGACAAATCTATCGTTATTTAAAAACGATGGAGGTAGTCCAATCAGTTTTTTGATAAAATTTAAAACTGCGAAGTTACAAGCCTTTAAAGTAGTCAGTTAGAAAGAGAGATCAGATATTGATTGTGACGTCAAAGTCTATAAGCTACATACAAAGCTCATACTAAATTACCTTTGCAGAGAAAGAGATGGGTAGATAACTTAAATCGCTAATATCTTCAATCATTTCTCAACAGAATTCAGAGATTTTTTGTCATTCTGAATAGTAAATCTTTTAGCCCACTATCATAATAATTTGCATTTAATAATTTTGTTTTACTCGCATCTTCGCTATTACGAACACGCAACAAATTAATAATTCGCCGTTGTAGGCCTTGGCCCGTGGGTGCCAGCGTCCTCTAGGGCTGCCTAGTGTCCTAGGAAGGCAGCGAATTTTGTAACTACATGGGGCGACAGAAATAAATTGGCTTACACTTATAATAAATGCAAACCACTGATTACGGACAATACCTTTTTAGGGTTCCCTACCCAAAGGGTAAAAACCGGACCCTAGTACTTCGATGTCTGCCTGTTTTAAGCTGAATCTCAAAAAACGTAACGTTTTTAATGTACCCAGATCACTTGCACTATCAAGATGAATCTAACGATACCTTATACGTTAAAATCCATTAAGCCGTTTAGAATGCAGAGTGCCCCAAACAATTATACATATATACATACATGTAACATACTCTCGAAAAACCTAACCCTCCTGGCGCATTCGCGTAAAAACAAATTAAATGTTTAAGATTTTGGTTTTTGACAGTATCTTTCTTTTTGATACTAGATGGTGGAGCAGTACTTCTGCATCGCGCTATCGCTTGCTCGACTTGGTAGGATGTTATGACTGTTCAAGTTTCTGAAAAAATTTTTAAGATTTTTGTTCTTTGCTGGTACGGAACCCTTCGTGCGCGAGTTCATCTCGCATTTGGCCGGTTTTTCTCTGCCCCGGTGAGTAAAAATGCTCACGTAATAAATTCGTGATCTAATTCCGGTCGAGATGAATTCTTGACCGACTTGTGACACCACTCGGAGTCCTGTAGGAGAGTAGCTTGCGCAAATTTCTTTTGTTCATCACTGGGTCACTGTATAATAAGAATTAAAAAAAAAAATACCATGATTCTGATGACATAAACTTGGCCAGTGAATAGATACATTTTTTAATATTTTGTGGTTTAGAGTTTAGAGATTTAGAAATTAGAAAGTATTATCAAAAGTAGTTTTAGCGGGATGCGTCTAGACGCCGTCTTTTTGCTCAAAATTGCAGGTATACCAGTAACCCATGCTGTCCCATTTTAAATATTAAATACAATATGAAACATCCAGAAACGTGATTGAGAATAACACTTTAGCGGTGCGATAAGAGAACAGGGATGTAACGAATTTTTAAACAACCAATGGAAAAGTTTCGACACGGTGTCTAGATATCAAACTTAGCATAACAGCTTAATATATCAAATCGTTGATGACCTAGACCTCTAGATATCGTATCGGCCTAGCAAAATATGCGATTTTGGCTTTAGGCACCTTCAGTTGTGTCGGGGGTTATCCTTATGTGTGATGAACTTATTGCTATCGCAGTTTTTGTCTTACAAATGCGCAAATTTTATTCTGTTTGAATCAAGTTGCCAAAAGTGGTTTTTCTTTACGATAAGAATCGAAGTTCGATTACTTTCTTTTTTACCCGGTTATTAATATGGCCCATGGACTGAAATAAAAGCGTTTTATTTTATTTTTATTTATTTAATCCGTGCTGCTTTTGTCTACGAACTCTTACATGACAAGACATTTTATCGAGTTTAGTCAAAATTATATTAAATATTATTATGAGAGTTTAAATTGTTTGGATGCTAGTCTACGAACGAGAAAGTCTCTCGACTTATGCATGTTAGGGATTAGAGATATATGTAGATAACGACAATTATGACTCCGCTCGAAAGAGAGAGATATCACGTTGGTGTATCTTAGCCGAGCAGGATCCACAGCGGTATTCACCACGAAAATTCCTCGATATGATCTTGAAACAGCCCGAGGGACATGCTAAAGCTGCCTCGGGATCAGCAACAAAATTAATTAGAAGAAGATAAGTAGAGTAAGAATTTCAATTGCTTGTCTTTAATGAACGTTTCTTCACATTAAGAAGATAATCACTACTCCCAAACTCAAGTGCACTTAAAGAATATTGTGATGCGAGTACAATGGCACGCCCCACTACTTGAAAACCCGTTACAAAAATTGAATGGCAACTGCAGTATTTTTACACGATTCCCTAATGAATC
Source organism: Cyclargus thomasi (assembly GCA_026546445.1). NCBI lineage: Eukaryota > Metazoa > Arthropoda > Insecta > Lepidoptera > Lycaenidae > Cyclargus > Cyclargus thomasi. The sequence continues at coordinate 11,550 of JAOTAV010002553.1, read as the reverse complement.
TCACACGAACAGGAATCACCCTTGTTAGGGACGATAAAGCTGAGTCAACGGTCGCTCTTGCAAATCACTTCCGTCTAGCCCCATGGATAAAGATTTTTAACCCCATCATATTAAATTGACTGGCGAGCGTTATCTCTTTGTGTTGATCTTTCTAGAATTTTGAAAGCTTGAGGCAATTCGTTTTTGAAATATGCAAACCCAATCGACTTTTAAAGGTTCTTACTTGTTATTGAAACTAAAATGCTCTGCTGAAAATTTCTTTTTCTTTTTGCTCGTATTTCAACTGTCAACTACGTAGTTTATTACTACCCAGCTGGCTACAGTTACTTGAATTGTTGCCCGTGTGTCAACATCGGGAAACTTTTAAAATCCTTCCAATTATAAGGCTCCTTTATGTTAGTGAAGCATTAATTATTTTTAGTGCTGCGCTGGCAACTAAAGCAGTGCCCTGTTCAGTTTACAATGGGGTCGAGCGGGTACCACCACACTCAAAAGACCCACTTTTGTTTGAACAAAACGGGGATTCGGAATGAAACCGGGATGAATTTACAATGAAAGGAGGTTTTTAATCAGCGTCGCTACGCCAGTTTCGCTGAGTGTTTTCACCTCATTTAAAGGCTCAAGTGTAGCAATGGGTAACTATGTTCAGACTGCTTAAATTTAAATATTGGTTTATGTAACTGTACCAGAGCCAGTTACCGTCTTTTTTGTCCGAGTTTTTTGCCCGTGCATTTGGTAAGAAGACATTCATTTCCGAAATAATTTTCTTAAAAGATGCTGAACTTGTCCGTCGTTATCTTGTAATATCAGCAGGGGGTTAGCAATGATCTAAACGTTTTCGCTTCTTTGTAGAATCGCCAAACAAATTGTATGGAAAAGACATAAAGTCGTAAGGCGTAACGAACACGCCTTACGACCTTTCCGTACATTTTGTTTGGTGATTCTACAAAGAAGCGAAAACGTTAAGATCTTGACTAACCCCCCTGTTTTTTTATCGCATCATCCTATTTAGGATTCCGTACCCAAAGGGTAAAAGCGGAACCCTATTACTGAGACTTCGATGTCCGTCCGTTTAGCTAGAGAGTTGAAATTTTCAGATTATGGCTTTCTGTTGCCACTATAACAACAAATACTAAAAACAAAATAAATTCAATAAATAAGAGTGCGATCATACAACAAACGTGATTTTTTTGAAATTTTTTGCTCGATATCAATAATGACAACAATTTTATACTCTACTAATCAGTAATAAAATTTATCTCATACATAATTTTTACCTATGTTTGCTCTGGTACGGAACTCTTCGTGCGCGAGTCCAATTTGCACATGGCCGATTTTGTATAATCATATTAAGTCTATAATCTACAGTGTCAGTGTCAGTGTGACTTTTCGGGTTCTGTTTTGCCAAAAATTTGTGGTAACAGCAACGCGCCAATTCTAAACAACAATGAGCCGGTTTCACGCCCCGCGGTTTTTCTCGTCGCTGTCATTGTTTGGTGCACACCCGCTGTGTTTACATTGAATTACTGCACTGCGAATATTACTTTCAGGTTTTTTAATGTTTGTTGCGTATGGCTCAACTGTTTTTGCGTTTATCGATGCCTTATAATAATTGAGAGTTTTTATCGTATCACGGTTTACTTTATACGTATAATGGGGTAAATTGAAAGAGAGCCAGTTGACGGACCCACGTCAATTGGTCGGAATATGTCGATTCCGGGTAGGCCGTGATCTATCGGTGTTTGACATAACCTGACCAAATTACTTAGATCCACGATTAATCTATTCTGTTAATTGTGTGAGCTATATGTGTGTGTGTGTGTGCGGTTTTTTAATCTTTATTATATCTCTTGTAAATGTGTATGTGATGTCTGATATGTCAAATAAATTTCTATTATTATTACTATCCGTTTCAACTTCTCTCATTTTACATCCAATTCTATCTGTTAGCTACAAGTATGGAAAACTTATTTTATTAATTTTAGCCGAATCTGTCAGACAATTCTTACGGGTTCCAGAAAGAGGCTTCTTGCTGTCTTCAAATGATACGGGTATCAGATTTAAGAGTCAAATATGTTTAATGTAAACACCTTAATGGGACATCAGTCACAAGTTGGTACATAAATTAACGGGCACGTCATGGTGGCACGCAACTGTGAGCTCGCAACAAAATTAATTAACATGAATACAGTTAAAGTTATTTCGCTCCGGAGTTTTTTTCGCGATTCTTATGTTCTGGGCACTAAGGTGCTAATTCAAGTAAGTAGCTGACTGTACATATGCAAAGTGCAATCGATCTTATAGTTTTTTTTCGTGATGTAATGACCTAAGAAACACCGTCATTAGTCACAAGCCTAGGAAAGTTAACTATGGTCTAAGAGTTACAGCAAAAGTGTTGATCATGGAAAGTTTATTGAAGCCGGCAACATGCCATGAGATGCAATCGAACGAAACAAAAACTTTTTTTTCTATAGAAAACTCTCTAGGTTCTGAAAGACGCCTCAGTTAATTTTAAGGGTTTTAGAAAAATAATACGAGGATTATTACTGGCCTCGGTTGGAAATTGAAAAGTTCAAGAAAAATAATATATTTTAATGACGCAAGCACTCCATTAGTATCTATCAGAGAGCGCCCAGTTTTATAATGATGAGATCAATCGTAATTTATAGTTCAATAAAAACTTTTATAAAATATACATAGAGTTCTATCAAAGAGAGTGGTTTGAAATGAAAGCACCCATGTATGGCCTCGATTCGGTCGAGTTTTCTGCGAAATGCTTTTATGCCATCATGTAGTGTGTTTTCATGTTGTACAACTAATTCATTTACGTACACAAAGGTTCGTGTACTGCACGGGCAACGATGTTTTGGCAAATGATAAATTTAAACCCCAATGACCTTTTAGCCGTGCTACAAAACCGCCGGTTTTGACGCTTTGAAAAATTGTACTAGAATAAGCGCTTAATCAGTAGTGGGTATTGTGAAGGCCGTCTTTAATTGTCTTCATTCTGTAGACGCTTGACTATCGTCGTGAAATCGGGGATTGGAATGTGGCTGGCACAGGATAAACTTTGTAGCCACTTTTAGTAAACAATTCCTCGACATCTCCGAATTGCATAACTTTATAATATCGCACCGTACTTTTTGGACATGGGAAAGGTTTGAAGGGAAGGGGCTAGATTCTGGACTGGAGCACTAGTTACTCCAGTCCAGCTGGATTGGATCTGGACTGGATTCAATCATTATTGCATACAAGTAAAACTTTGGAATGTGACCACCACCAGTATTTCCGGACCACTACGAACTGCTAACCTTTTAAAAAGGGAGCGTCCTTTCGAAAGGCCGGAAACGCACCTGCAACTCTTCTGATGTTGCTAGTGCTTATGGGCGGCGGTAGTTGTTTTCCATCAGGTAACCGGTTTGCTCGTTTGCCCCCTTATTCTATAATTAGTTGGTGCCCGCAATTGCGTTGCGCAAAAATTTGTATATCACGCGGAAACCGTACATTGTCCTGGGATAAAAAGTATCCTTTATATTGCCCAGACCTTATTGCTATTAAACAAAAAAATATTTATTCAAATCCGTCGAGTTGTTACTGAGATTAGCGCGTAAGAACAGATAAACAGACATTTTTTTTTGTTGATATGTGTTCTATTACTGTTCCTTAGCGCCCCCACATTGATTACTTTGTAAAAATATTAAATTGTACAGACACGCCAATTTTACTGTTTTTATTATATGTATATAGAAGAAAAAAAATGCTGGAAGTTTTCAACATTAAAATTTTATGCAGCGCTGTTCTATGTAAACCACTGTCACTGCCGTATCCATGTAAACCAGCTCTAACGGTACTCGTGGGGTCTGCTAATTGTATGACAGCTTCCTGTTAACTGTGAGACGACGTCGATGCAACTGCCACTCTGAAGACCGTAGGCGAGAAAAAACCCTTTAAAAATAAAGAAATAAAAAAAAAAGACTGTAGGCATTTTCTAGAACTCGTACAGTTTTTTAATCTAAGTCTTCCAAAAAACCGGAGGAAGTTTCTCGATTCGACCGTATATATGTTCTTTTTTTATGGTTGACCACGCATTACTCCGCCGTTTGTGGACCGATTCCGAAATTTTTTTCGTCGTTGTACAGGGCATAGCTGCAGTTTGGTCCTATTTATCACAAATATGCTGATCTGACGCTACGATTCAGGAGGAATCGAAGGGACTCTTTGAAATTTTTAATGGATACATATAGTGATTTTCACTTTTTCTGAAGGACTCCAAGTATAGGCAACCAAAAAGTAAGATTTTGGACAAATATACACCCTGGTTCTCTTAAATCCTTATAGATAGCGATTCGGCGATTTAAAAAAGAAAAGTAATAAATAATTTTTTCTTCTCTGTTAGTGCCTCAAAAGCATTGGCCTAATCCTCACCATTAACCGTAATTAATCTTTATAACTTTGAAGTCAGTACCAGCTAACTAACAAGGCATTAACAGAGAAAAGAATTATTTATTACTTTTCAATTCATCCATTAGTTTTTTTGCTGTGGAAGTCGTTTTTCTATTTTTTTGTTTAAAATTATTTTTTATGTTATGGACTTCACAATTTTAGTAGGAAAATGACACCGGTTGGATTCCCTCTTTTGTTTGTTTCAATGAATTTTTACGTTTAGTTTAGTGCAAAATATCTTATTTAATTAGCAACAACTAACTGCAAGATCACTACGAGTTTTTTTTATTAGTCAAAATGACGGCACGGACGGCCAAAGTTTTTAACCGACTTCCAAAAACGAGGAGGTTATTATAATATTCACATATCCTTGCTCGGTATTGAATTAAGATTTTGTGCGATGCCCGAGCTTGAGTCTGGTATATGTGTCAAGCGCTCAGGCATCGAGCTCGGGTCACAGTTACGTCACCATGATGTCATTGTTAGCACGCTGAGGTCAAGTCTCCGTGTGGCTCTCGCTAACAAGTGATCGTTTCCGTTACTCATCAATTGGACTTAAATAACAGTATGACGTTCGATAAACCAAAAGAATTAGTGGAATGTTTTTTTTTTTCAATTCGTATAGTTTTGTTGCTGGTTCCAGAACACTCGCAGAAATAATAATCGCGCACCTAGGGAATGCTATCCCGACTCAAAATCTATTTCTGATCCCCCGGAGGGATCCCAAGATCTTAATACGATTAAAAACGTACATTTACTATGACGTTAAAAGTTTTTGTAGCCATTTCTTGTTCGAAACAAGAAACACGCGCACATAACTTAGAAACTTTTCCATCGTGTTCTTCATTCACGCAAGCTTAAATTCTCCAAGCCTACAGTACAAACTACAAAACTTGATGACATGACATATGTTTCAACACGAACTTTCTTAGCCTTTCGCATCGAGTCTGTAGAAAATTATCGCCCCGAATTTTTAATACACGCTCCGTAAATTATTAGAAAGCGGTGCTTAAAAACGCAACATAATATTATGTTAACCCCTTAGTAATAATTTGCGTTTCCAGCCTTATTCTTATATCAACTTCTGTTATAAAGGACCATGTTTCGTTCCAGCAATATGTAATGATACATAACATAATAGCTCTGTGCGTTTCTCGGAAATCTATATCGTAGAGGCTAAAGGAACCATATACTCTTTGTTCTGAAACAATACGGATATTTTTGTTAATCTGGCGTTCGAATTTTAAACGGAGTCTGAAACTATATCCGAGGACAAAAAAGTAGTATTTTTGGCTTTGGTAATAGTGTGTTAGAGAAGGCAACGTACGGAAAGAAGGCAGAAATCCCGTCGTCATATACTTAGACACAGTCGAAAGCCCCAGATCCTGGGGTGCTAAGACGTAAGCGGATACTAATCCTCTTAGTGGAAAATCACTTCCCCATCGACGGTGAACCGCTCGCATCCGCCGCCATTTTCCGTTTCGCTCCACTTGCGAGTTGATATTTACTGCGTTTGTTTACCCAGCGTACTAGTTTCGATCTTGAAGGTTGGACATTCGTTCCCTAAAGCGCCATATAGCGGTAAGGTATTGGAACAGAATTCAACAACATTTGCTAGAAGCTTACCTTCTTTACGTAGGAAAAGGCACTCCCTTTCCCTACGTAAAGCTTCAGTAAGATGCTGAAGAAGCTGTCTCTAAGGAAACTTCCCGATGCGTTATACAGCACTAAAACCACTATGCTGGTGAATATTCTAAATCGCTTTAGGTGGAGCCACGTTGTACGAACTGCAGTTCCAAAAGTTTTTGGTTCTAATCTATCTATACGGATTTATAAACAGTGAAATTAGATTGTCCGTACATTTAATATTTTTATTACAAAATAATCAACGTAGTTTCAGTGCTAAGGAACAGTGATAGAACACATATCGACAAAAAAGTTGTCTTGTTTATCTATTTGTCTTATTGTACACGTTAATCTCAGGAAGTATGACGAAGAAGAATATTTTTTTTTTGTTTAAGAGCTATTAGGTATGGACAACATACAGAATACTTTTTAAAATTTTTGCGTAACGAAATTGCGGACACCGTCCGACTATTCCAAAATATAGCACCAGAAAAATATTCAACCTCGCGTCATTTTGTCACATTTGTCGCCATAAACCAACGCACCCTACGTTTCTCAGTAACTCCCCAAAAGGACTGCAAATTATAAACAGGGATATCCGAGTACGCGCAGCAATCGACGCCATATTTAGCCTGTTAAAAATGCACAGCGCTACAATTCATTGGCACGGAGTTTCGCGAGTGGTCCTTCAGGATCCCCGTTTGTACGGCCCTCGACGTGAGTGCTGTTGGCAATCTTATGAGTTATGGTGTAGTGTGACTTTTCATATTCAGCATTAATTCATACTGTCTTTTAATGTGTGCATTATTTTCTAACGAGGAACGAGTAGAGGTCTACAATTATTTAAGGCCTATTTGGGTTATGGACCATGATTGGGAAGTTGTCTACTTTATGCACATTGCTCAAGGACGAATATACGGTATGCCACTCTAATCTCTCCTTCATGTGCTTGGGTTTTGGCCGAACGCGGAGACGCTCCATAAGATGTTTAACAAGATTGTCTTCAGACACTAACATTCATTATCGAAAGCGCTATCTTAGATTGTAGCAAAACCGTTTCTTTGAGGAAAGCGTGTTATCCGTATTAGGAGTTTTTCCCATACCATTTATCTCGTGTTTTAGAAAGAAGTAATCAATGTCTTTCTTAAGATAGCTTAATGTAAGTGAAAAGACGTCTTTTAGAAACATGTATTTATTCAGCAAAATACCAAATGCTATATGTGACCTATTATAGCCTTAGATCTCAACACAATTAAGGTATATAAAATCTTGCGGTTGGTAAGTAAGTTCCGTAATCCCCTGAGTCCAGACTCATCACATTAGAAGCAACTTTGTGAAAAAATGTTTGTCGTATCAGATCATATTCGATACAATTATATGGCACCGGGGCACCTGATGAATTATTCATCAGCCTTGGCTCAGTCGGCACGGCCATCTCTAGCAGACACCGGCTATATTATGTCATCGTTAATATTATTTGATTAACTCAGTGTTTTACGCGACTTTTGCGCTTGACCTACATAGCCCCCAGATATCGTCCTAGCAATATATCCGAAGTCTATGAGCCGAACACAATAATTTTATTGCTGCGTGCTTGCTTATAAATTTTACGTACGCCACACCATATTGTGGTAAATTGATTGAATAGGCAGCCCCGAGAGGGGAACGATTTCGATGGAAAGGACGCAATTAGGGGCTTCGTTTTGCTTCTGTATCGGTCAGTACGTGAGTAATCGATGTTTGAATTACAGTGCAGATTAATCGCAGCGTCTGTACCCGTGATCAATCACACGGACCTCGCCCAATCTGTCTTAACCTCACCCCTCCTGTCTCTATTGATCTCATGCAATCCTAGTACAATCGTCGGATTATAGGTATAATGTGTTCCAGATGAGACACGCTGCTTTGTCTGATGTCTAAAATTATAATCTTTCCCTGGAATCACTAAGCACCCTAATTCTATTAAAAGAAAACTGCATCAAAGTCATATCGTTCTAAGGTTCTGTGGCCAAATCAATTTTTGCGTGCACTATATACATTTTTAGGATTATTTCTAGAATCACTTTCTAACTCCCGTATTCCTTGTCAACAGGTACAGATGGATCAAAAACGGTAAACCTTTCGAATACACGAGCTACGACAACCGAATCTCCCAGCAGCCGGGTCGCGGGACGCTGGTCGTCAGCCAGCCCAGAGACGAGGATCTCGGGCAATACCAATGCTTCGCCGACAACGAGTGGGGTACCGCCACATCCAACTCGGTTTTCGTGAGGAAGGCCGAGCTAAACTCCTTCAAGGAGACGGATGGGCCGCAGCAAACGATCACAGCCCAGGAGGGCCTGCCCTTCAAGCTCACCTGCGAGCCCCCCGACGGCCACCCAAGCCCCAACGTCTACTGGATGTTACAAGGCGAGCAGGGACAGCTGAAGACGATCAATAATTCCCGAATGACTCTAGACCCGGAGGGTAACCTCTGGTTTTCGAACGTGACCCGATATGACGCTAGCGTGGACTACGCGTACACCTGTGCCGCTAAGTCGGTCTTCAGGAATGAGTACAAGCTGGGCAACAAGGTGTACCTCCAGGTTACGCAGACAGGCATCTCGCCGACGTCCAACAAGCGGGAGCCGGTCCGACAATACACTACCAGGAGAGTAGAGAAGGCGTGGAGAGGGAAGAAGGCGGAACTCTACTGCATCTATGGCGGGACGTGAGTATACTTTGTTGTTTCTTAGCAAATTTTGAAAAGGATTTGGATTTCCATAGTCTTTAGAATATGTACCTACTAGAATCTGTTTTCATGAGTTACATCGACTCTACTTTGAAGGGACTGTGATGTTTTGTTTCTTTGTTCATTCCAGCATATTTTAAATCAAATTAAAGGACGACTTCACAAAGAATGTCAAACCTAGATTGCGTATTGTTAATTTAGTTTGCTGTTTTAAAACTGGATATTAGACGCAATTATCACAGCTGCACTAAAACATAGAGTCGAGGTACTTAATATAAGTTCTTGTAGAATAATAGACTGTAAGGATAAGTTATCTGCCAATATGTAATCATCGCACTAAAAGTATAGTAAATATCATGTTATTTTAATAAGATAACGGTACTCCAGCCATGTAACTGTAACTGTAGGACCGCGAAAGTGAAAGCCAACGAGATCTCTGATTTATTACGAAAGTGATAACTGATAGCTCCATTTGTTTCTCGTTAATGAACTTATAAGGAAAAGACTTGCAGTTAACAACACGCCTAACAAATTAGACGGTCATTAGGCTGCGTTTCCATTGGAGCTGTGAGAGGGGTAGGTTTTTTAGAACCAATAGGAACGCTGCATTTGTCTGACCTCGCTCAGGCTTTATAAAGCGCATTTTTCTGGGTTTAAAAGTACCCTATGTTCTTTCCCGGGACTCGATGTATCTCTATAGAAAATCTCAACAAAATCATAATCAGCGAGTACAGACGATGACACGCGAGCACGATTGTGCATACTCGCCGATATTCGCCTTTGATCCGTGACTACCACGGACTACTACGGACGATCATGTGAACGCGTGCAGGATGATCGTGTCGAATTAGGGACCACCCATAAAGTACGTCACACAAATTTCATGGTTTTTAGTGTTTTAGTTTCCCCCCTTTTGTGACGTCACAAAATTTGCAAATTTAAACCCAAAATATTAAAAACCATATTCATGTTTCAAATTTTGAGATTAAATTTCAAAATTTGAAACATGAATATGAAACCCCTCCCTCCTCCCCATGTCACACTTCGACGACCCCCTACCCACTTTTTACGTGTCACGTAATTAATGGATGGTCCCTAACGAACAACGAAAATCGGCGATTATGAAGAGCCTGCATTAATAACAAAATACAGACACATAAAGACGAACAAAAGTTATAGTCCCATATATCTTGTAACACTTCTCAATCGTCCGGTGGACACACAAAGAAAATTAGTCGTTATTAGCATACCATTTCATACTGTTACAGCATATTTATTGTCATTAAATAGTCACTATGACCGTACCGCAGGAAATACTTAGGCCTTAGTCGTACTAGACGTAAACGTGCAGCCTTCGCCATATAATTACTGCTGATACGAAACGTGCTCAGAACGCCGATATGTCGAAGATATGGCACATCTTGTCTTCGCAGAAATGATAAGAGAAAAGATTCTAATCCATATTGAGAAGTCTTCCCGATAGTTTGGATCTGATATCAACAATCTTTATGATTTAGATCAAAGATGATTGTAATCTTCCATTATTTTAATGGAACGTTATAGCTTGACCGCAACCTCTGTACCGCGCCCTAGGAACGTGGGATGGGGTGGGGGACGTCTAAGAATACTACAGCCATCGGCGTTGACGGTGACCTGACATATTAGCGCGGGCAGTAACCATGGTAACCCTCCCCCGTCGCGCCGCGCTCATACCCAAAGCGAGGTATAGCGCTTATAGTTAAGCTATAATTAATTTTCGTTCCTTGTTTACTAACTACAAAATAGTATTCATAAGAAACTCGATAACAATCAAATCAATCTTTACTTAATCATATAAAGCTGATGAGTTTGTTTGAGCGAGCTAATCTCAGGAACCACTGGCCGGAATTAAAAAAATATTTTTGTGTTGGTTAGTCCATTTATTGACGAAGACTATAGGCTTATAATATAACATTACGGCACTACGACCAGTAGGAGCCGGACAGTAATTAAAAGATGTTGTAAAAACAGAATAATTTATAAAGTTTTACTACAACATAATCGTGGGCAACATCCACTGTGAATATAAATTTGTAGTTTTCTTGGATCAATATAATATAGAACCACGTCGAATTCTACGGTAATATTAGACTTTGGAACTGAAACTCAGCTGTTGATTTACGGTTTAAGACCGGAATCATTGGACCTAAATTGGCAATATTTGCGATATAATCACCTCTTTCCGTATTTGTTATCTTGGTATTTAAATTGTCATCGATGTCATCGTAAATTGGTGTTAAATTGTTACCCAGTTTCCGACCAGCCCTGACACATATGGCAGCCCTCCAACTGCATCTTCCCGTATTAAGTGCCGCTTGTAAATTAAAGCACAGGGATTGTCTCAATATCTAACTATTTATGATATCCTTGGCCACTTTATGCCGTTTCTCTGCCAAATGTGGTGAAACATCGCCATATTATTATGACAGAAAAGTATTGGTTCAAAGTTATTCATGATCTCACAGTTTTCTTGCCTATTAGGCTACGGACGAGCCTAATGGGTAAGACTTTTGGTTCGCACTCAAGAGGGTGCAGGTTCAAACCCCGGTGGAGGCGTGTACCAATGAGACATTTTCCGATCTCAAGTACATAATACGGATAATCATTGCCGTGGGAAAGCCATGCTTCGGCACAAATGGGCCGGCTCGACCGGAGTGATACCACGGCTTCACAGAAAACTGGCGTGAAACGGCGTTGTGCTGTGTTTCGTT
>JAOTAV010002542.1:0-33109 GCA_026546445.1 Cyclargus thomasi | reverse complement strand
AGTATAGGCTATTAGCTTTCTCCCGCGGCTTCGCTCGCATTAAGAAATATTTTCATAAATAAATAAATATATATATATATATATATATTATGTATTCATTTATTTTGAATCAGAATCATGTATTTAACTGAACTAATGATTAACTTTCATACAAACTTTCAACCCCTATTTCACCCCCTTAGGGGTAGAATTTTTAAAATTCCTTTCTTAGCGGGAGTCTACCCAATAAAACAATCCTGCTTCCAAATTACATGGCTGCAACAGTTTTTAAATTCAACGAATATGAATCAGTCAGGACTTGCTATTATACCTGTATATAATATAATAACGTTTACTCCAGTAACTGTTTTAGAAGCAAGTGTGTAGGTCTCCTTAAATAAACTGAAGCGTCTCTACACTCGTTTATCACAAACATTTTAGGTACGGGCGGGTTGCTCACCCATTGTTGTTGTTTTCTTGTCGTAATGTATGTGATATTTATTACAGTGTTAATATGCGTACAACGCTTACACGGTTTGCGATATGTCGTGCAAACGAAAGTGGGACCTATCGCAGGTCTTGAAGCTACAGATGGAGACTACGTCATGTATCTTGGCATACCTTACGCCAGGGTTAATATGACTAATCCATTTGGGGTGAGTATAAGTTTAAGCATTCTAAAAGCCCTAACCTATCGGATATCAAAAGTTTTGTAGTGCTACATGATTAGCTATCAAATGTGAATTTTAGCTCCTGTTAATAATAACAGGAGCTAAAATTCTTTACAGGATACGATTAAACCTGCGGCCCTAGTATAGCGACAAAACAAACGAGAAACAGTTTCTTTCTAGAGAGAGATAGACAAAGTGACGTTGAAGTGACGGACGCGCAAAGGAAATCTGTCAGTTTATCCCAACCATCTGTCAATTTGTCTATACTCTCGTATGTCTACTGACGCTACGCTAGCCCTGCTGATGCACACATAATGGTTTAATCTATCTTTCCTTGTAATAAGTTTCGTCTTTTATTTTCAGACGTCCCTTCCCCAACCTAAATTCGAAACGACATACGAAGCCTACGACGATTCAATAGTATGTCCTCAGATAGATGAGTTCACCAAAGACAATTTTGGGTCACTAGATTGCCTACGTTTAAATATCTACGTGCCTAACCAGACCTCGAAGAAACCCTTAACCGTGCTGGTGCATTTCTTCGGCGGATACTTCAGAAACGGGAGCAGCGGCCGCCGCTTGTACGGACCCAAATTCTTGGTTAGACACAGCTTGATAGTGATAACATTCAACTACCGACTAGGTCCCTACGGATTCTTTTGCCTGGACACGCCAGAAGTACCAGGGAATCAGGGGCTCAAAGACCAATACGAAGCTCTGAGGTGGATAAAAATGAATATAGCCGCTTTTGGGGGCGACGAAAACAATGTCACGGTTTTGGCTCACAGCGCAGGAGCGCAGGCAGCAGAATTCCATTTGCTCTCGAAGCAGCCCCTAATGTTCGACCAGGTGATTCTGCAGAGTAGTTCTGCGCTGTATCCTCAGGCCTTTAAGCCAGCAGACTACAATCTACCCACAAAAATAGCTAAATCTATGGGTTTCAACACGAATTACACCCACAAAGCTTTGCAATTCCTCGCAAAGTCTGATACGAAGTCAGTAATAGACGCGACACGGTCTATAGACTTTTTCGGAGTATGCGCAGAGAAAGAGTTTCCGAATGTATTTCGATTGGTATCGGAGCATCCTGAATTTTCTGAGCCTAACTTGGTGGGGCTCAGAATTATCGCCGGGTTCAACAATAACGAGTGGCTATTTGGATACTACATGGACAGATTCAGGCGAAGATTCTTGAGCCCCGATGCATTCAGAGAAAATTTGAACGTCGTATTCGACTTGGGTCCCAGGTTGGACGAGATGGAGGAGCTTGTGCGTCACTTTTATCTCGGAGATAGAGAAGTCAGTGAATCCACGGTAAATATAATACTAGACTTTTTATCGGATTTGGATTTTTTGCAACCGGTGCAGAGAAGTATAAACAAGCTTCGAAAAAGGGGTGCGACAATTTACCAATACTTGTTTTCTTATAGCGGCCAAAGAAACTGGTTGAAAAATTGGTATTCAATAAAAGAGGCGGGCGCTACTCACGCCGACGAGCTGGCCTATCTCTTTACTTCTGATTTGAATATGAAGGAACCCACCCCAGAAGACCAAGTCGTCGTTGATAATTTTACAAAGTTATGGACTAATTTTGCGAAATTCGGGTAAGTGAACAAAATGTAAATTTTATAGTATATACTGTTATTTTTAGTTTTAATTAGCTCCAGTGATTTAGATACAAAATTAATCACGGTAAAATGCCCTGTTCTGTCCACGAGCAATCGAAAAATATTTTTCCACCTAAATGATGACCGCAACTCTGTTACGCCAATTCTGTTACGCTAATTCGTTAATCGCTCGGGAACTGAACATTTTTCTTGGGGCTAAAAAGTATCTCCATACCAAATTTCAGCAAAATCGACTCAGCAGTTTGGGCGTGAAGAGACAACAAACAGACACACTCTCGGGTTTATAAATAGGGATGAATATTGGAAATAAAATATTTTCAGAGAACCCACACCAGAGGGTGGTGGCATACCGTTGAAATGGAGACCAATAACAAAGGACTCCATACCTTACATGAACATCGACTACAACCTGACGCTTAGCAGCAGACCGTACCATGATCGTTTAGCCTTCTGGGAGCTCTTTTACAAACTCAATGCAGACAATCTCAGAGCAAATCAGTGGAAGCCGAAATGATAATCACTTTGGTCAAATATACCTTGACCTGGGAGCAGGAACGACACATAGTCATATACAGTCGACTCGTTAATTTTTAAAATATAACGAATTGTATAAAAAAATCCAATTTACAATAAAGAAATTAAAAACCCAAAATTAACATAAGGCCTGCTTCGCCACTTACTGTTAATGTTCCTGTAAGGCTATCCACAACTTGTATCTGTTAAATAAACAGACTACTTGTAAGCGGTGAAGCAGGCCATAAGATTTAGTCAATCATATATGCACATTTCTTGTTTTTACCAATAGACGGCGCTGTAGGTCCTCTACATCGCGCTATCGGTTGCACTACGTGGTCTGTTATAGCTGGTAAATTTTTAAAAACACGTTTTCCCCGTTTTTGCTCTTTATGGGTATTTCCCTTTCGTGTGCAAATCTAACTCGCGCTTGGTCGGTGACTTTTTATGATTACTGTGAAATTGTTACTTCCGTTAGTAGTAGAGTTCCCTATGATTATGTATGTATGTAACATCACATTATAAAACTAATAAATTTAATCACGAAATTCAGATGGCTTTCATTTTTAGATGTAAAACTGCAAATTGGTGACGTCTCATTAGGAAGGTGCTCTCATAAATGTGTATGAAAATGAGGGTGGGAGGGGTCTTAAATTCACGAAACTTATGGATGAACCCATGTCACAGACGTTAACTATTATAAATAAGTTTTCACAATTTTTTATTCTCGTGCCCGTCGCGCGCGAGTCGAGCTCGCACTTGGCCGAGTTTTTTATTATTACAAACGCTTTAAAAAACTATTTGTCTATGATGTTACGGTTCGTTACTTGTACGACAAAAAAGTGCAAACATTATGTCACACGCGCCTATATAAGAGTACTTATAAAACATAACGCATATTACGACCCCGAACAGTTCCTCCGATAGTGAGTATTCTAATAAAATCCGCCTATAATTTGTAACTGTATTCCTTAACTAGTTGTATATCACGCGGGAACCGTACATTTTCCTGGCATAGAAAGTATCATATTGTTGCCCAGACCTAATAGATGTTAAACAAAAGAGATTTATTCAAATCCGTCCAGTAATTCCTAAGATTAGCGCGTACAAACAGACGAACAGACAACTTTTTTTTATGTGTTCGTCCGTTATGTGTTCTATTACTGTTCCTTAACGCCCCCAAAGTGATTATTTTGTAAAAATATTAAACATACGGACACATCAATTTTACTGTTTTATTATATGTATAGATATAACAGATAACTTATTGATTTCTTGAATCCGGCAGAATTTTTGGGGTTTATGATGAACGCATATCCTTTCGAACCGAACGACGAACGAGCCGAACGCGACGAAGGAAACTAATTTTAGCATTAACTGATATATTATTGCCTTTTCGTTCAAGATTGGCGGTAAGGTTCATAAATCCTCTATCAAATTTCTATACAAATCGCGAGTTTCAACAGCAAAGTGACCACCCAACACTTTGTTTACAATCGCGTTTTGTATGGAATTGACTGAACTTTGTGACAGGGGGTTGATGAACCATACCGCCAATCTTGAACGAATGCATGACATTATAGACATAAGACGTGGAGGAAGCTGAAAACTAACATTTAAAAATAGTCCCGGATTTTCGAGTTAATGGACGCTTTTGCACCAGAAAAATTATTTGAAATTAAATTTAAAAAAATTGAAATTAAATTAAATTTGATGTGAAGCTGGATAGACTAGCTAGATAATGAAGTAGGCAAGTTACAAGATTTGCCAAAATTTTATAAGAAAAAATGAGTATATACTCGAAGGTTGCAAAATGCTAGTTGGCCGCTTCTTCCACTTATGTCCTCAATTATTCTGATGGAACCGCGCACACTTGCCCGCGCCCGATTGTCCGATTCGTTCGCTGTCAAATTTGAGAGGGAACAAAATAATAAAGAATTTCGATTTCTTTGGTTCTGATAGAATATGCGCATTCACCATTAGGTAAAGGTGACTGCTTATACCTATATTATTTGCTAGAGATTAAATAATTAAAAACGTAGTTATTAATAAGATTATAAATTTTATCGATTATTATCACAAATAAATGGTACCGGACTAATTGTTTTAATAACATTGAATAATATTGATAGCGGTAGATTATTGTGTATGACTGGCTGTTTCGTTTTAACCAAAACCAAATACAAAATAGCCATCTGAAGCTGCAGGATGTAATCAGTGGAACTGTGGATTCATGTAACATCTACACTCGGTGTTGAAGTTACAAGAAACCACAAGGGTATTTCAATAGCAGTTTAACGGTGATTGGCAGGGTAGGTACATAAGTTGCAAAAATCGTTCAAGCCACATGTTGGTAACTAACAATGCGTTATGCGACACGAGACTAGATAGATATTTCATTTTATTGATAGGCAGTATTTACTGTGATTCATATGGCTGATTCGACAATAATTAGCCTGAATAAAACAGACGTGATATAATAATAATAATAATTATTATTATTATTATCATTATTCACTACTTTCTATGTTCAAAATGAGTCAGTGATAAGTGAGTGAATGTCGAAAATGAGAAACTCAGCTATCGCTTAACTTCAGAACTAAATGAATGATGATACAGAATTTCGGATTTTAAGTATGTGAATCTTACTTGATGAATATTTGTTTTTTCTGGTATTATCCAGAGGTTCTTAAATTCGCTGAAAATGCGCGCTCGACTTGGCGGTGGCACTACCGTGCCACTAGGTAAAATGAATTTGATTTTTGCCATAACAAACAAACAAACCATAGTCCTCCGGGTCAATTAGAACTCTTGCACGGGTCGCATAGTGGCCCGCAGACTTGCGGTTGAGAAGCCTTGCATTGGCTATTACGTTACGTCACTTACTTATCACATGACGACTACCAAATTTCAATGAATTGCTGTCCAAAGGCGACAAGGTCGAATGAAAAAATGTTCTACGAACGAACACCTACTGAGTGATTACATTTTAAAATCCTTGAAACAAGTATATACTCGATTAATATTCACCTAAATAGTCCAGAATGGCGAGCTGGATGTAAGAATTTTGTATTAACACTTAATACGCATCTAAATATCATGTTTATATTCATTTTAATGAAGTGCATCAAACATAGGTGAGGAACTACAACAAAACTAAAAGCTATTAGGGAGAACTAGAACCCAGAAACAAATTACAAATCCCAATCAAAACGATTTTGTTTTTGGGGAGTATCAAACAAGGGGGTTACGAATAATTTCCAATTAGATATGCGGCGGCATATCGCTCAAAAGATTGTTTGATACGATATCAGTTCAAGTTGAGTGAAGTTATTAGCGAAAGGATACAAAAGTGTTGAGTGACAAGCATGTGGGGGACGTGTCTCTGCGTATTGCTGGCCCTGTGTCAGGCTCACGGCTCACAGAGGATAGAGCCCCTGGTGCAGACCGAAGTGGGGTTGATACGCGGTCTACAAGCAGACGATGGGGATTACGCCATGTTCTTGGGCGTTCCGTACGCGAAGGTCAACGGAGATAATCCTTTCGGGGTAAGTTCTCTCGACATATGAGGTATTGGAAAAAAATATAAATCACAGCATAACCTTCCCTCGATCAGTCGGTTCATGGTTGGCTTTTCATAATTGAAGACGTCAGTGGAAGAAGCAGATAACTTACCTTTTTAAAAACTCCCGAATGTTTGAAATTAAAATAATTTGGGTTTGATATATAGCTAGATACACTAGCTACATAATAAAATAGGTAAGTTGCAAGATTTATCAAAATTTTATGGGAAAAAATTTGTGTAAACTCGAAGATGGAAAATGTTAGTTATCCGCTTCTTCAACGTTGTTTTAGAATACGTCGTGTACAAGATATTTCACTTTAAAACTTTTTAATGATTATATAAAATGAAAAAAAAAACATTTTAATTTATTTCAGGACGCCCAACCATTTCCGAAATTTGCCGAGACTTTTGAAGCACTTGACGATTCAGCAGTATGTCCACAGAAAGATATCTTCTCCAAGCAAGTGACGGGCACTTTAGACTGCCTGCATCTGAATATTTTTGTCCCGAATAAGGCTACGAGCCGGAACAAACTACCCGTTATCGTTTGGATACACGGTGGAAGATTTTCCTTTGGATCCGGTACTAGAGTCGAGTTTGGTCCGAAATTCTTAGTTAGACATGACGTTATTTTAGTTACGTTAAACTATCGCCTCGGCGTGTACGGGTTTATGTGCTCAGATACACATGAAGTTCCCGGAAATCAAGGCTTGAAGGATCAATATCTAGCTTTAAAATGGGTAAAAACGAATATAGCTTCGTTTGGGGGTGACGAAAACGAAATAACGGTTATGGGTGAAAGTGCCGGTAGCATGTCTGTAGATTACCACTTATTATCAAAAAGAGAAAAGTTTTTTAAGCGCGCTATTCTGCAAAGCGGATCCGCACTTTGCCCTAGAGAATTTGTTCAATCTGACGATAAAGCAGCAATGATAATAGCTAAACATCTAGGATTCGAAACTGATAATATCAAGGAAGCAATTACCTTTTTGTCAAAACAAAACGAAAAAGACGTAGTGAGCACTACGGAGGATTTAAACATGTATTTTAGAGCTTGCGCGGAAAAAGATTTTGAAAATGTTGAAAAATTTGTTTCTGAGCATCCCGGAGCCACCATCCCGGAAGTTAAGGGAATTTCAATTTTAATGGGTTTCAACAGTCAAGAACAAATGGGTCTATACTCTAACAAACCGCAAGAGTTTTTTGAAAGTTTAAAGAATTTTTTGTACGATAATGATGATGAATTCTTAGACGAGGATAATGTTGTAAGACACTTTTACATAGGCGACGAAGAAATATCTAGTTCCAAGAAAAAATCTTTGATTGCTTTTGCATCAGACTACAAATTTAATCATCCGATTCAAAGAAGTATAATAAGATATAATGAAAGTGGAGCTGAAAGCGTATACCATTACGTGTTTTCGTATAGCGGGGGAAGAAACATGATTAAAAAATTACGCAATATTGATGAGACTGGCGCATCCCATGCAGATGAATTAGGTTATTTATTTGACTCAAACATCATGTTTCCTGCGGACCCATCGCCAGAAGACCAATTAATTATTGATAGAATGACTACGATGTGGACTAATTTTGCTAAAAATAGGTATTTTAAATGTAACATTTTATAGTTTGTAAACAACATTAAATCTGTTTTCAAAATGAATGTTATTGTTGGATTATACTAGGTTCTTATTTTGTCGTATTAACCATATTGTTTTTAATTTTCAGCGACCCAACACCAACTGTAACCGATCTTCTCCCGGTGAAATGGCTACCTGTGGGCAAGGAGCTATATGCGTTAAACATTAACACCTCTGGGAAAATGCACAAACGACCGTATCACTCAAGAATGGCGTTTTGGGACCTGTATTTTAAAGCGTATCCTGAAAAATTTTCAACAAAATAAGTTTGGAGGACTGTAAAACGAGGAATGGCTAAAAACATAATAAATAAATACAACATAATACAGTTCATTATTTGATTTAAAATATTCCTTTAATAACAGAGATAGCATATTATCCCATCCGACAATTTTAAATCCACATCTTTAAACGACAAAAAAAGTTGGGTTTTTGTTAGATTTATCAACTAAAATACCTTTTTCGTCAGTAGATAACCTTATCAGTTATTACACTGTAAAAAAAAAACTAGGACATTCAGTGTTGCCTATTGGCACTGTTCAAGTTTAACCGAATCCCGATTCAATATGACACTAATACTAGAATTTAAATAACGAAGAGCCTAAGTAGAATACTCGATGTATGCTTACAGCGAGCACCGTAATATATCAATTTCGAAAACTATTTAAATTGCGTCCCTGTTAGATCTGTCTTTTGTACTAATATGTACGTTGTCGGCGGGAGTCGAACTCGCGATCCCCGGCTTGAGCTATCAAGGCGCCTCAGAGGTCCCTTAAAGTAATATTCCTCTATTATGAGTTTACATTTATTAGCATATTTTTTTTCCAAAAACGTGAGGGGCTGACCGTTTGAAGTTTTAAGTCGTCAAATCTTATCTAATATACACATTTCCTGTGTATGAGTGTTCAGTGTTTGTCACTGAACTCCGCCCAAACGCTTGGACCGATTTCGACAAAAGTTTGACAAGAGTTTTGAGAATATTTAACATTCACAAAACAAGACCGGCAGGACAATACCTATCGGGTCCGCTAGTTGCTTTATCAATGCTTTAATGTGTGGAGCCCGAGGTCAAGTCACTATAGCACAATACCAAAATGTTTGCGTAGCAATGATATATCAATTTTTATCATTGTGATATTCTTTTTCAAGTGTTTGTAAATTTTTTTATAGATTTGCTTATAATATTATGATATAATATGTAAAATTCACTTTAGTTGAGGATACTTTGTTGTAAAACAAGACGCATACAAATAATCGAAGCAGCGCATTATAATGAAGTTTTTCTATTTAGCGATATTGTTGATAGTGCTGGTTAAAGCTAAACTAAGATTGGATCCGTTAGTTCAAACAAGTTCAGGGCTAATAAGAGGCCTAAATGCAGATGATGGAGATTATAGCATATTTTTGGGAATACCCTACGCTCAAGTTAACCGAAGCAACGTGTTTGGGGTAAGATGTTATAATTTTTAAAAGCTGGTAATAATCGACAGATGGTCAAACTAGATTCATAGTTTTTAGCTTCTCATTATATAATTCACAGTTTGAAATTATGTGAAAATTCTTTCGTAATGTAAATCTAAAAATACTAATTTTATAGGATGCTATACCTATACCAAAATTTGATGACGTATTCGAAGCCTCCGATGATTCGTCGATGTGTCCACAAGTAGAGGATACAAACAATACAATATCTGGCACTTTGGATTGTCTACATTTAAACGTTTATGTTCCCAACATAGCTACAAGTAAAACTCCCCTACCAGTGATGATTTGGATTCATGGAGGCTATTTAAATAAAGGTTATGCTGGCCGCTACAGGTATGGACCTAAATTCCTCGTCAGTCATAACATTATTCTAGTAACTATAAACTATAGACTCGGGCCATATGGATTTATGTGTTTGGACATTCCCGAGGTTCCTGGTAACCAAGGCTTAAAAGATCAATACTTAGCAATAAAATGGATTAAAGAGAATATAAAAGAGTTTGGAGGTGATCCAAATCAAATAACGTTATCGGGACAGAGCGCCGGTAGCAAATGTGTAGAAGCTCATTTAGTGTCTGAAAGAGAGATAATGTTCAATAAAGTCATTATGCAGAGTGGTTCAATATTAGGGCCGAATGTACTTGATTTACCAGACAAAAATGCTCTAACAAAGATAGCTCAATTTTTAGGTTTTGTGAGTGACGATATTAATGCAATAATACCGTTTTTAAGCAACTCTAGTACACATTTGGTTATCGAAGCGTCAGTGGAACTTAAATTAAACTTTTACATGTGCGTCGAAAAAATATTTGACGGTGTCCACCACTTCTTGCACGAACATCCGGAGCACGCAAGTTATATTAAAACTATCAATATGCCTATTCTGATTGGATTTACCAGCAAGGAACTTATGATAGAAAGTAAGTCAGAAGGTGTTTTCGAAAACCCTAATTACATAAAGCAACAATTGAAAGGTTTATTTTCATTGGAAGGATTCGAGGATATGGTTGATGTCGTGCGACATTTTTACATTGGGGATGAACCAAACAGCGATATGCAATTAGAGCTAATAGATTTTGTCTCAGATTTCGTTTATAACTACCCCATTCAGAGAAGCGTTGAGTTATTTCTGAAAAACAATGCTAAAATTTATCAGTATCTTTTTTCCTATGACGGCGAAAGAAATATGATAAAAAAGAAAGCTAATCTAACATTAGATGGAGCGGCACATGCTGATGAGCTAGCTTTTTTATTTGATTTGTCTTATGACAAGGGAGTTAATACAAACGATCAAATTATTGTCGATATGATGACAGGATACTGGACTAACTTTGTAAAATATGGGTAAGTTCTAATGAAACACGAAAATGTTTACATATTAGGTTAATAAATTTAATGATTGATTATTGGTCAAATTGCATCAAATATTACAATTATTTTGAAAAATATATTAATAAAATGATTTAACCCACAATATTGAATATGAGCTCATGTTACTTTATGTACCCAGAGAATTTAATTTCATCTTTTTCGAATACAGGGATCTAAACCATGAGACAACGGAACTAAGATTGCTAAGATGGCTACAAGCTACAAATGAGAAGCATTACTACATGAACATTGATTCCGTTCCTTCCATTGAAACACGTCCATTCAACAAGAGGCTAACGTTTTGGAAATTATTTTTTAAACTCAATGAAAAAAACCACAGAGCCTACAAATATTTTTCGAAAATTTAAACATTAAAACAAGAAAGTCTTTTAATTTTTATAATTTAGTGAGTAGTGATATAATTTACATTTGTAAAGCTTATTCTTTCTTCTTTGCAGACTTTAAATACTACAGTAATAAGCTGTATCACAAATTTATTAAAAATTATATTCTATTACGGTGCCATTTATTTTTGCAGATGTCATAATATTTTATTTCAAACTTGTTGTTATCAAATAGGTATGCCTATCCTTGAAGATATTGCGGGTGTTAGCGAGTGCCAAGATAAACCACTCAACTCTGGATGCAGCTAAACTGTTTATCTTGTTTACTGTTTTCATTATACGTAATCGATTGTATTGTTGGGTCTTGGTTGGAAATGGAAATTCTTGTTCAACATTAATAAAACTCACTTTTTATTTAACACACTTTTCGAAATACAATCACCTGATGATGATGTACTGTTTTCATAAGGGTATCATAAATTATGAATAAAAACATCACAAATCATTTTGAAAATTCCATAAAGTGTACTACAACGTCCGATCTCAAGTAATTCTAGATGTTATGTCTATGAACTGTAACCCCTTATCAAGCAAACGACGCACTTTTCACTAACTTTCATTGCAATATTAATTCAATATTACTTTTAAGTACCACATTTACATATTCATGTAAGTTTTCTCTCTGTGCAAGATATAATATTAACATTATGCCGGCAACATACATTTGCCTTTCCGAATTTCTGATTATTTGATTATACTGAAAGATCGGAAAGAAGACACTGTTTATTTCAGATTCTAATTTTTTCAAAACAATCTGAAAGAGTCGTACAGACAAGCGTTTTCCGGATCTGAATTGAAGACATAAGTGAAAGAAGCAGGTAACTAACATTTTAAAAACTGCCGAATTGTTGCGTAAGTGGGCGCTTTGAAATCAGAAAAAAGGTTTGGAAATTAAATAATGTGGACTTTGTGTATAGCTAGATAGAAAAGTTAGATAATGAAATCGCTAAATTACAAGATTCATCAAAATTTTATAGGAAAACATTAGTATTTACTCAACGGTTGTAAAAGTGTTAGTTGTCCGATTCTTCCACATATGTATTCAATTCAGAGAGGATGTATGATACCGGATGTATGGAGCCAGCTACAAAGTGAGAGCTCATCATGGTATGAGGTGAGGTGGTTAACATCAGCTATAACGCAAACATACTATATTGAGACTAGCGAACCCGACAGATGGTCGAAGATGATAGTGATGGTGGAAGACCCGGTCTTGGTTGAGGCTCTAAACTATTTTCAAATCCCTTTGATTCCCCACAAAAAATTAATCAAGATCGGTCCAGTCGTTTTGAAGAAGTTTAGTGACAAACACACAAAAGAGTTTATGTTATATTTTTTATGATATTTAGGGAGCGAACGAGTCACGAGGGAGATGATCACGAAGGAAAACCCGACACATTTTTATATAATAGATTATATTTTCAGTTGCGTATCTTACATGACCTTTACTGGTTATCAATTCTCAAGAATCACTTGAATTTTATCCGATATGCATCGTACAAGTCACCAAGCGCTTTATGAGTGAGTTTCATTGCGACAGAAGATCGTTACATTTGTAACAGAACGATGTGGTCAATTTGTGGTATTTTGGTGGTTTTCGGATATGCACAGGCAGGATTAAGACTGGACCCATTGGTGGACACTAATCTGGGCCTCATCAGAGGACTTCAGGCTGATGATGGAGCTTATTCCAAGTTCTTGGGCATTCCCTATGCTCAAGTAGACATTAGTAATCCATTTGGGGTAAGGCACGTTTACTATTTTTCCTAGCTTTAGTAATAAAAATGCTTGCATGCATCCGCATGCATGCAAGCGCAAAGCGCAAATGCTAGCGCAAAAAAAATTTTTGCTAGTATGTATGTATAATTGTTCGGCACACTCTGCAGCCTAAAAGGCTTTTTGGATTTAACGTATGAGGTATCGTTTGATTCGTCTTGATAATGCTGACGCTGGGTACATTAAAAAATTAAACAATAAATATGACTGATTTGGAACTCAAAATTGTGAGGTTCCATACGTAACTATAAATACATACGTAACTTGATGTTTAAATTGCAATGGTACCTACAGTCGGGTTTTCTGTTTTTGGACATTTAGCTGGTTTGTTCCACGACATTTAATTCGTATTACACACACAGACAGCATATGAATAAAAAATATCCTATGTGCATACGAATTTTTATCAAATCCGTTCAGGAGTTACGGCGTGATTGACACACAAATAAACTTTTACGTCTATTCTATACAAACTAAAAAAAAAAATTGGCGCGTCTGTATAACACGAATAATATTACAATGGTGAAAGCACATTCCTCCGAACCGAACGATATGGCGCGGGCAAGTCTGAAATGTCATGACATTGCATATAACGAATTTCATAATTTGATTGGTTCGCTGCGTTCGGCTCGCTCGTTTTTGGATGGATGTATGTTCACCATTAAGAAGACGTTGAGGGGCTGTTTCACTACTTTCTGATGTTACGGATACCTTAAAAGGCTCTTATCAGAAAGTGGTGAAACGGGCCTTAAAAGATTATATTTGTTATTTTCAGGAATCGGTTCCATTTCCGAAATTCGATACAGTTTATGAAGCTTACGATGACTCGATTGTCTGCCCACAAGGTACGATGGCTGCGATGCAAGCTAATGGCGATGGACTTGTTACTTCCTTAGATTGCTTGAGACTCAACATATTCGTACCTAACGAGGCGAGTTCCAGAAACAAATTGCCGGTATTAGTTAACATACACGGAGGTGGATTTACATACGGTGCGGGAAGAATAGGAGCCAAGCACCTCGTTCAACATGGAGTCGTGGTTGTGTCAATAAACTATAGACTTGGACCATATGGTTTTATGTGCTTAGACACGCCCGAAGTACCCGGAAATCAAGGGTTGAAAGATCAGTATGCGGCTCTCGAATGGATACAGAAGAACATAGGCGCTTTCGGGGGAGATGAACGAAAAGTTACAGTGATGGGAGGTAGTGCCGGCAGCATGTCGATCGATTTTCACTTATTATCAAAGCGGCCTAAGCTTTTTAATCGCGCCATCATGATGAGTGGCACCGCCATAAATCCTAATGAAGTAATCCCATCAGACAGAAACGTGCCATTACGTCTCGCCTCAGTGTTGGGTTTCGACACGGATGACTTCCAGGCAGCATTAGAATTTTTGAGCCAAGCTGAAGTTGATTTGGTCACTGCTGCATTTTCAACACTCGGAAACGAACTGAGACCTTGCGTTGAAAAAGATTTCGAGGGTGTCGAGGCTTTTGTTTCAGAACATCCTGAGCATTCAGATGTATCGACAATCAAAAATATTGCGATTCTGTCGGGTGTTGGCAGTCATGAAGAAAATCGTTTTAATACCAAACCAGCAGAATATTATCAGTCATACTTTAAAGAATATTTAAATCTGCACTTCGATTTTGGCGAAGATAGTGAAATGGTTGAAATAGTTCGTCATTTCTACGTCGGGGATGAGGAAATAAGTGAGGATTTAAAATGGAAAATTGTAGATTTCGCATCTGACTTCCAATTTTTCTACCCGTCGCAGAGAAGTTTAATGAGATACTCGGAGATATCTAGATTAAGCGTTTATTACTACATATTTGCATACGATGGTGGTATGCATGGAGCAGAACAAGAATATCTTTTTGGATCAAATAATGCTACCAAAGCTTCCTCGGATGAAATTCAGCTGGCCATAACAAAATTAACTACCCTATGGACCAATTTCGTTAAGTTTGGGTAAGTCATTATAAAAAAAAACAATTTACTGTTTTAGGGTAATGGTTATCTCAATATATATAATTCTTATGTATGTGTGTTTGTCACTGAACTCCTCCCAATCGACTAGACCGATGTCAATGATTTTTTTGTGTGATTTAGGGAGTTGAGAATGGTTTAGTTTCACAAACTAAGATCGGGTGGACAAGGTCTGTCGGATCTGCTATTATACAAGTTGTCTAGCGAAGCTAGTATATTTACCGTAGTAACAGACGGACTAACGTCACTTTAGAAGATATAACATGGATGAGATAATAGTTTGATATCAAAATATAATTAAAATAATTAAATTAGTTAAAGATTTAACTAATTTCATTATTATATATGTCTTTATATCATATCATAATGGGTATATTATTAAAATAATTTAAGTTGAGATAAATATATCACAAAATACTTTTACTACTAAACCTTGTCAAAAGGCAGGCTACCCATTTTATATCAGTTTCAAATATTTTTAAATTAGGTCGTAAAATCTGCGACTTAACCCTCGTTTAAATCTCATTACAGGAAACCCACCCCGGAGACCACTGATCTGCTGCCCATCGAGTGGCTTCCCATGACAAAAGATTCCATGTATTACATGCACCTTGATCATGAGATGAGGCTGAGCAGCCGTCCCTACCACGACCGCTCCGCCTTCTGGGACCTCTTCTACAAACTCAACGAGAACAAACTGATCGCGAATCAGTTATCAGATTAAGTTCGCACTAAATTGTACCTATGCCAATGTTTGTCGTCTCATAACTTTACAGAATAATCTTATTTCTCTAATAAAAGGAATACACAAGATATTTTGTTTTTAAATTTATTTACTTTCCTAAAACTCGTTGGACATAAAAAGTTATAGTCATCATCTTCAAGTCTGTTACTCCTATTAACTCCAAGATATACTATAATGATGATTAACAATCAATTTAATGAAGAGTATGACAGGTAATGTATTTTATATGTAGATCGTGTCATTTAATTTTTCGCAATCTCAGTTCGTATCTACATATACAAAAACTTTCTTCACGAACGAGAAAAATAATAAATAATAAATAAAATAATGTCTTTCGTAAGCTAAGGAGTTCAGCAATTTTTTTTAATAAACTATAAACTCAGGGAAAAGTTCCTCGTTAGAAGTTAAAGAATGAAAACTATTTTTCAATATGTATAATTTTTATTCTTTTTTGATAGTGTGCTTTTACACTCTGGAAAAATCTATTTGTCTTGATCTTAGAGAATTTTATAACTTTAAATTGAATATCAATAAGTTATACTATATTAACTAAATAACGCTTAAGTTATCAATATTCGCATCTAGTTTGGCAGTGGGATGCACAACAACCGTGGTAGTATAATTATATATTTTACAATTAAACATTCAATAGTCTGAATTCATGAATCATTATCTTATTTTCTAATTTCCGATTAGGTTGTTTCATGATAATCAAAAACAGAATAATTTGTCACTCGTGTTATCATTTCATCAGATAATAATTATAGGTAAAATGATTCATACCAGGGATTTATACAGATTAAAGCGAGTTGCACATTTTTGCCTACGAAGTTTCAAGCAACGTCTCTTTTATTAGAAAATAAATAAATGGGGGCATGGATTGCCTTTGTGAAGTTATATTTCATACAACATGGCGGTCTTTTATGGGCTTATAGATATATAGGCTATATAGAATTCTGTTATGGGCCATTGGCTAGAATAGTCCTACGAGCCTAAGAATACTCACAAGGATACACATAGTGTAGGCCATACACACGCCATATACATGCCAAAGCACTAAGGGTGAAATGTACCAACTTAATTTAACTATAATAAAATCTAAAACCAAATGTACTTGTACAATTGGTTTGGTAAAAAAGGACGCCATATTTAACAATAACAGCACCCGAAAACGACGCTATATTTCCGTAAGCGGGCAATTTTGGACGGTTACGGTTATCGTTAATGTTGACTTGAAGAAATGTGTCTTCTAAAAAAACTTATAGGTTGAATGTTTTAACTGCGGTGACAGAAAAAACAATAATAAGAATAAAACAACGAAGGCCAGAAATATTAGGACGATATTGTAAGGTGACCTTAATTATTCTGAAAAGATAATAATTTTACAGGATGTAACAAAACAAATTGATTACTATTATATAATTAGGGTGTGTATGAGTATACAGCTGACTGTAAAAATGCATTGCTGCAACAGTTACTTTTTACAGAGCAGTTTTTTTGCAGCATACATGTATATAAGGAACACATACATACCCAAAAGTAGTGTTACATTGTTTTATAACACCCTGTATATTTATAACAATTATCACTAATACATAAGTTCGCCTCCACATGGGAAGTATTCAGTTCTGTTGACGATACAGACATGCGCATTTTAATAATAGCAGCAGTCATTGGACTCGGTCATGGCCAGAATTGGACTGATCCAGTGACCACATCTAAAGGTCAGATACGAGGTATTTTCGCGAAAGACGGCGACTATGCTATGTACATGGGAATACCCTTTGGACAGGTCGATCCAAAAAACCCATTTGGGGTGAGCATAAGGTTACTTTTAAGAGCTAAATTTTTGATGACGAACAGGTTAAAAGCATACAACTTTTAAATTTCAGATTTCCACACCATATCCAAATTTTGAGACTGTCTTTGATGCGATCGATGACTTGGCAACGTGCCCACAGCTGGGTTTTGGCCCAACTACTACAAATTGTCTCCATCTTAACATATATGTTCCAAACAATGCGCAATCACTACCAGTGTTAGTCTGGATATATGGAGGTGGGTTCACGATGGGCGCAGCAGGAAGGCTTACTTATGGTCCTAAATTCTTAGTTCGTCATGACATTATATTAGTAACGTTGAATTATAGAGTTGGACCGTACGGGTTCATGTGTTTGGACACAGAAGAAGTTCCCGGCAATCAAGGCTGAGGGATCAGTACTTGGCGTTGAAGTGGGTTAACGATAATATCGCCTCTTTTGGAGGTGACGTTGATAAGATTACAGTAATGGGCGAGAGTGCCGGTCTGTTCTGCAATCTGCAGTCCAATTTGCCAAAATTTTTTAACCAAGCTATTTTGCAAAGTGGCACAGGACTAACTCCTTTGGTTGTTATTCCTTCCGATAATAGTGTGCCAGTAAGGATTGCTAAGCATTTGGGACACACAACAGATAATATGACAGATGCATTATCATTTTTGGCCACTGCACCTACCGCATTAGTTATTAATGCAACAACTACTTTGGCTATCCCTCTAACTCTTTGTGTAGAGAAGGAATTTCCAAATGTAGAAAGGTTTATTTCGGTGCACCCAGAACTTCATAAAAATGCCCAATTCGATAATATGTCAATAATGGCTGGGTTTACAAGCCACGAACAACTTTCTTTAACCATGTACCCTGCGGAGTATTTAGTGGAAATTTTCCAAGAGCATTTAATTCAACAATATGATACTGACAATATGACTGGTATGGTAGACAAAGTAAGACGTTTTTATATTGGAGACGATAAAATTAATGATAACAAAAAGTTGCAATTGATTGACTTTGCTTCGGATTTCTTGTTTAATTTTCCAACTCAACGGAGTGTGATAAAATACACTGAAGCTGGAGCACAAGTGTACCAGTACATGTTTTGTTATGATGGTGGAAGAAACTACGCTAAGAGATTGTTAAATATGCAAGAAGAGGGTGCCGCTCATTCTGATCAGTTGGGTTACTTATTTGATATGCTTTTTTTATCAGAAACCCCTTCTGTTGAGGACCAGCTAGTCATAGATACAATGACTACCATGTGGACCAATTTTGTTAAGTATGGGTAAGTGACGTAACATTGGGTGGGGCACGAAACATACTTAATGTTTGTTGCTAATCTAGAAGTCATTTTGTTTGATTTGTAATGTTTGTCAAAGTATTGTATATGCTGTATTATTTCAGCACACTGACTCCAACCACATCCGATTTGATTCCTGTGATTTGGCCCCGCGCCACCAAAGACGTCGTGGCGTATTTGGACATCAACACCAATCTGATTGTGGGCACCCGGCCTTACCATAACCGGATGACGTTCTGGGACCTCTTCCTAGTTACAAACAACGAACACATTTGGGCAAATCAGAAACAGACTTCATCATCAATGAAACACTCGTTCTCAATGGTTAATTTAATTTTTGTAATTACTTTACTGTGCTTATTTAGAAGATAATCCATCCTAATATTATAAATGCGAAAACTACTATCTGTCTGTCTGGTACCTCTTTTCGCCTAAGTCGCAGAACAGATTTTGCTGATATTTGGTACGAACATACTTTGACGATAAGGACTTGAATACATGTCATCCCGGAAAATGATACGCTTCTAGCGCGATAAACGAAGTTTAGTACAACGGAGTTGAGGGCATCATTCAGTTTAACTATAACTTTAATAAAGTTATAGTTAAACTATATTTACCTGTAACTTATTTTATATGTAAGCTACTCTGAATAAAATGTTTAATATTCTTCTTTTTTCATTGCTTAGTAATATTGACCCTAATTCCTAGGATACACAAGACTAGTTTTTCTAGCCAACACGTCAATCTAGTTTTCTTTTGAACTAAACTTGGCTTGATGACACTGGATTCAACGAATTTACTTTGATAGAAATAAAGATAGTTTTGTTTAGATGAAGCCAGAAACAATAGCTTGAAAGTTCACTGACACTAGCTTACTGTCCTACTTTGATAAACTGGCCTCGTGTATTTCGGACTTTTTATTTATACTGCCCTATTTCAATATAAATTATTTTACTTTTAAGGTGCGTTTGATTGTTTCTTTTCTTTGTAATGTTTGGTCCATTGTTGTTCTGTATGTGAATCTAAATAAAGAAATAAATCAATGCGTATTTAAAGTTCCCTGCTTAGTTCATTTTGAGAACATATTTTTTCAGGCCAAAAATTAATGTATATTACTCTATTTAACCTTTAATCTAAGGCGTTAAGAAAAAATAAACAAACATACTTTCCGATTGTGTAAATGCTTGCACAAAAAAAAAACAAAAATCACAAAAAACAAAGATCATACACGATAATGTTGTTGATAGACTATGCTCATATTACTAATGCAATATACAATCAGAGAAGTTGAAAGAGATACAGATCTCGGATCTAAGTAGTCTGGTCGGTGGAATTGACATATTCCGACCAAATGACGTAGGTCCGTCAACTGGCTCTCTTTCAATTTCCCCCATTATACACTTAAAAACTTTTCTCTAAACTAAAGTAGACTTCATATTTAACTTCATAAGATACATCGATAGGGCTAAGTTTAGCGGGATACTGCGGGGGAAGCCCCTGCAGTATCGCGCTCTCACTTTAAATTAGGGGAGGGGGTGTGACGGTTCGAGCCAGGGGTCTAGTTAAGTCGCGGGAGTTAAAAACTATTATTATAAATGCGAAAGTGTCTGTTTTTTGTCAAAAAACAGACACAATTTTTTCAAACCGTTGAATCGATTTTAGTGACATTTGGTATACTATATATTTTGGATCACATGGAAGGGCATAAGATACTTTCTATCCGGAGAATGTACGATTTCAGCGCGGTAAACAAATTTGACCGCAACACAATTGCGGGCGACTAGTTATATATAACCAAAAATTTATATTTACATTTTGCAGACAGGTACAGTACACGTACCTAAAATTTTACTGGAAATGTATGTTTGGACTAAAAAAAATTTGCAAAATTATTACATTTTTAAAGCGTCGTCGGTAAACTGTGAGATGTTCAAACTTTGAATTTTGAAATGCGCAAATGAATTCACGTGTTTCGCTTCAGGAGTCAGGAGTCAGAACCTAGCGAGCGCATGGTTCTGTATTAGAATACATACGTAAACTGTAATAACTTCAGATTTTTTGTAGTGTTTAGAGCTTGTTTAAAATACAACTTGTTTAAATATTTCGATAAAAAAACAAAGGGTTTTTAAATATTTAGATTTTTTTTTAAATTTCGAATTAACAAAAGATTTCGAAGCTAACAAAAGGTATAAAAAATAGGAATCATTTAGTGCTCAGAAATAATTTAAAAATATTGTGACATTGATTTTTTGTAGGTACAAATTCTCACGGAATGATTCATAGCTATAACAACCAAGGCCTGAACGATTTACTTGATATTGTATACCTGCCTTAATCATTCAAAAAAGATAATGATTCTATATTTATAATTATCACTGGTACATAAGTTCGCCTCAACATCGGAAGTATTCAGTTCTGTTGACGGTACAGACATGCGTATTTTAATTATAGCAGCAGTGATTGGGCTTGTTCATGGCCAGAATTGGACTGATCCAGTGACCACATCTAAAGGTCAGATACGAGGCATTTTCGCGGAAGACGGCGACTATGCTATGTACATGGGAATACCCTTTGGACAGGTTGATTCAAAAAATCCATTTGGGGTGAGTATTAGTTTATTTTCAGTAGCTGATTATTGTTAAGGCTAACAACAGACCAATAAAGTATAACTTTGTCATTTCAGATTTCCACGCCGTATCCGAACTTTGACACTACCTTTGATGCCATTGACGATTCAGCAATATGTCCGCAAGATGGTTTTGGCCCAACTACTTTAGATTGTCTCCATCTTAATATATATGTTCCGGACAATGCGCAATTATTACCAGTGTTAGTCTGGATTTATGGGGGTGGATTCACTTCCGGCTCAGCGGGAAGACTTTTCTATGGTCCCAAATTTTTAGTTCGTCATGACATTATATTAGTAACGTTGAATTATAGAGTCGGTCCGTACGGGTTCATGTGTTTGGACACAGAAGAAGTTCCTGGCAATCAAGGGCTGAGGGATCAGTACTTGGCGTTGAAGTGGGTTAACGAAAATATCGCTGCTTTTGGAGGTGACGTTGATAAGATTACAGTGATGGGCGAGAGTGCCGGTTCGATGTCATTGGACTTGCATCTGCAGTCCGAATTGCCAAAATTTTATAACAAAGCTATTTTGCAAAGTGGCACAGGACTAACGCCTCTAGTTGTTATTCCTTCCGATAATACTGTGCCAGTAAGGATTGCTAAACATTTGGGACACACAACAGATAATATGACAGATGCATTATTATTTTTGGCCACTGCACCTACCGCATTAGTTATAAATGCAACAACTACTTTGGCTATCCCTCTAACTCTTTGTGTAGAGAAGGAATTTCCAAATGTAGAAAGGTTTATTTCGGTGCACCCAGAACTTCATAAAAATGCCCAATTCGATAATATGTCAATAATGGCTGGGTTTACAAGCCACGAACAACTTTCTTTAACCATGTACCCTGCGGA
The DNA here is from genome assembly GCA_026546445.1 of Cyclargus thomasi. Lineage (NCBI taxonomy): Eukaryota > Metazoa > Arthropoda > Insecta > Lepidoptera > Lycaenidae > Cyclargus > Cyclargus thomasi. Next base: position 10,740 of record JAOTAV010002542.1, on the reverse strand, counting down.
GTATTTAGTGGAAATTTTCCAAGAGCATTTAATTCAACAATATGATACTGACAATATGACTGGTATGGTAGACAAAGTAAGACGTTTTTATATTGGAGACGATAAAATAAATGATGACAAAAAGTTGCAATTGATTGACTTTGCTTCGGACTTCGTGTTCAATTTTCCAACTCAACGTAGTGTGATAAAATACATTGAAGCTGGAGCGCAAGTGTACCAGTACATGTTTTCTTATGATGGTGGAAGAAACTATTTGAAAAGAATTTTAAACATTCAAGAAGAAGGTGCTGCTCATGCAGATGAGTTGGGTTATTTATTTGATATGCTCTTTTTATTGGAAACCCCAACTTTTGAAGACCAGCTTATCATAGACAGAATGACTACTATGTGGACGAATTTTGTTAAATATGGGTAAGTCTCTCTAAAATAGACATATTATACTTTTTACGACCTCCGTGGTTGAGCACCTCGGTAGCTTACGCCGGTGGTCGCGGGTTAGAATCCCGCCGAGGGAACGAAAGTTTTTAAAATCCCTGGGTCGTGGATGCATATTAGATATGTGTATCATATAGTAAAAGTCTTAAATATGTGTACAGTATAAAAGTATTAAATATATTTCCGTTGTCTGGTACCTGTAACAGAACTTCGTGTACTTACCACGGCGCCAGAATGACGTAGTGTAAACCTTCCATAGATATTATTATTAATAATATTAATAATTGATACTACCTCTAAGCTTGAAATCGTTTTCATTGATTTATATAGTCTGAGAAAGTATAGCACACCAAATGTAACACTAGCAGTAATAAACGGTAAATACTGAAACATGATATTTTATGAATTTTCAGCAATCCGACTCCAACCACATCTGATCTGATTCCTGTGATATGGCCCCGCGCCACCAAAGACGTCGTCGGGTATTTGGACATCAACACCAACCTGACTGTGGGCACCCGGTCTTACCATAACCGGATGACGTTCTGGGACCTCTTCCTATTTACAAACAACGAACACATTTGGGCAAATCAAAAACAGACTTCATCATCAATGAAACACTCGTTCTCAATCGTTTATCCAATTTTTATGATCTATTTACTATCTTTCCTTGGAAGATAAGTCAGGAATTAATTTATTTAAAAAAAATATTAAAGATATGAAAAAATTATGAAGAACAGACAAGTGAATATTATCGAAGTGATCACTTGTCTGTTATTTTATATTATTCACTTGTTACTTATTTTATAATTATGTAACATTGTTAGTCTAATATGAACGCAACCTCATTCTGTTAATAGTAACCTTTGTGTATAAATATTGTTTATGTGTCTGTGGTATAAATTATAATATAAAACTCTGCCTTTTTTAAGTGATTTTATTTATGTTTGTTGTTAAATAAAATATTAACATATTAGTAGAGCGTGGCTCGCTAAGACTATAAAAATTAAGTACAACAAAGAACTTGAAAAACCGAGCGGAATATTTATTAGTTGCACCGAAAAAAAATTGGACCAGTCAGTGAGGTAGCCATTTTTAGTACAGCGACGTGTTCTTATTAGGGCGTCATTATTAGCATGTTGGCCTGTGACCTCAACCTGTGTTCGTCGTACAAGCATATTTCGAGCTGAAAAACTTGTGGCCAGGCAAGGTGTTAGCGAAACTAACACGGGTAAAGGGAAAGAGATGAAGGCTAAATCGAAGCTTATTTTATTGTTGTATAAAGAATTTTGGCAGTGTTTAGAAAATACTTTTGATGATAATGGTCTGTATACAAGAGTTGGTTTGGTTCGAGACCTCATCATAACGACGTTGGACTCCTATCAGAATGTAAATATTAACGTCAATAAAATCTTGTCAACGGCCAATAAGCTCAGGAATATTAATTTCAACACTGATGATGAATGGCTTGGAACCCTGATGCTGGCTTACCGGACATATATAAATCCATGATAATGGTACTGGAGATGGAATCGATATAGACCAAGCTTCTGCAGGAAATACAGAGCTCAGATAACTCAGCATTCTTTGATAATAAAAAAGGTTATCATGGAAATCACAACAAAGATAAGTTTAAACAGGAATCCAGATGTTTGAACTGTAGTAAGCGAGGTAATTTTGCCAATGATTGTCGCTCTTCAAGAAAAAAGAACCCAGAAAACTCGAAATATAAAAAATATACTAAAAGTTTTGTTGCAGCATTTTCAGCTTCTTTACAGAAAATTAATCTGGACCTGTGGTATGTGGACTCGGGTGCCTTCATGCATATGAAGAATGATAGAAGTGATTGGAATATATGAGGAGACAAGTCCTCCGATACCTGCCATAACTGTAAACTATAAGAAACCGCTGTATGGGAAAAGAAATTGATTAATGAATGGAGATGAAAATTGCAAAATACAATAGGGAGTATGCATGATATTTTTACTTTCTTTAAATAAATATATCGTTATTGAAAAACGAAGTATTACAAAAAGTGAAAACAACAAAGTTAAAAGGCTTTAAAGTAGTCAGTGTATGACCTGCATACAAACTTTCCTATCATAATCTCACCAATGCATCTCCACGAAAACCTTTTGTTATGATCTCAGGGAGCCCGAGGGACTTGCTAAAGCTGCCTTAGGACCCGCAACGAAATTAATCAGAAGAAGATAGGAGGAGTAGGAAGTAGTAGAATTTTATAATTTGTAACTAGTCTACGAAATACGTAGTAGCTCATGTATGAAACTCGTACCTCATCTACAAAACGCGTAGCACCGTAGCACGTCTACGAAACGCGTAGCACCGTTGCTCATCTACGAAAGTTATATCACCGTAGTTCGTCCAGCCATAGCGTAGTCTAGCAATAGTGTATATGGTCTACGTTAAGCGTAACACCGTAACAGGGCGTAACGTCGTAGCATGTCTATGTAGGATTATATTTAACGATTATTATCATATTTCATTACCTTTTAGGACAGCGCAATAATTGTAATTACATTGACCCAAAAATTTGTGGGCGCGGCTGAGGGATAGGCAGGATATTTTGAATAAATTTTCAGTTTTTTTTTCTTTCATTATGTAGGAAAAATGCTAAAAATAAAAGCAATACCTTAACTTAATTATGTGGGAATGTTGTTTCAATTTATTACTAGCAAATGTACCTTATTGTAAATGTACATCATACAAATTAAAGTATTAAAAAATGATCCTATAAGACATAGTAACAAACAGAGACGAAATATAATCATCTCACTTAATGTCATCTCAATGAAGACCAAATATAAACAACTAAAGCTTAAAAAGTAATATTTGTGAAATAAATTGTAACGTGAATGAAATTTGATCCGATCCTTATAGAACTTGTTTAGTAAAGTACGACGCTCGGAATATATGAATTGCAAATGTTTTTTAAATACAGTCGCTTTAATCACGATATTTTCGAGACTCCCAACTCAGAAAATCAATTTGAGCTCCGCTTAGCCAAGAGATGCAAACAAAGAAAACACTTTGGCTTTTATCTTTTTTTATAATCTAATGTTTTTTCTTTCTTTAGTATTGGCGCATTAAATAAAATTTACTGCCAGGAAAATGATACTTTAAAAAGATTCTGTGTTTGTTCATCGACGTTGCTGAAGAACTTTTTTAACCGTTTTGTAGGATATTAGGAATTATTGTTCCTGGTCTTATTTGAGCGATGGTGTGAATAGGTATACATTAATAGTGATTAGTATTAGTAGTTAGTATTGTAGTGACACGCGTAAGTCGCTGACGATCACCGACACGTGTCGGCGGCACAAGCTAGCGGCATATGTAGAGTAGCTTGATGGCAGGACGAAACCTTGCGTATTGTTAAACAAGTTGTCGATATTGAGCCACTGACATACCAAGCGAAGCCTCCGACTTAGCCAGCCGACAAATGTCGGCGACATCGCTACCTTAGGTATTTGATAGGTATGGCTAACATTCTAGCTAAAAGGTGAAAAAACGGACTGAAAAACAATAAGACTAGACAACGCCCACACCTTCATTCCGGGGAATTCGTTTATCGCGTGCTAACTTCTCTGATAAAGTAACCTTTGTCCTTTACCATCTGTATCTGACAAAAGTAACCTTGGTCCTTTCCCATGACTCATGCTATTTTCATACAAAATTACACCAAAATCAAATCACGTTTTAGTGTTAAAACAAACACACGGACAGACAGACCATTGTTAAATCACAAATGAAGAAGACCACTTTTTAATGGAATTATCGGAAAACGAGCAGAGCAGTTGCCGTCATCCATTGATAATTGCAACGTCAGAAGAGTAGTAAGCGCGATGCCGGCCTTTCTCTTATAAAGAATCAGCTTATGAGAATATTGAGAGAGTACAAAAATAGGAGTAATGAGCTGGTTGGGGCTTTGACATATCATAAAAAATGGTTAAAAAAGACCATAGTCAGTTACTCGGGTAATTTCTTATAAGCATGTGTTGGCGGATAAGTGATTACAAAAGCTGCCAAGTTTTAACATTAACGGGAACTTCCAGTGTTCCCACTGGGATAATTCTATCATGCGTCACAGAAAACTTACACTCTAAAGACGTGCTAGCTACTACTACCACAATAGATAGAACAAATCAGTATACCGACTTCAAAGAAAGTGTGCGGTACTGCTGAAATACTTTTTATAAATCTCATCTTCTCTACACCTCATTCCCTATCCCTATTTCCGTTGCCTATTCCCATATCCCCTTTATCAAAGAGGCCGGCTACGCATTTGTATCGGTTTTGCTGTCACAAGTATCCATGGGTCACGGCAGTCGCTTTCTTCCTAATTCTTATAACAAAATCTTGCTCTGAATGGCAAAGCGACGTAAGTACCACGCGGTAATACAAAAGCATGCTTCAAACGGCTGAGCAACGTAAAGTCACAACGCGTGCCTGCAATATGTCTTACTTCATCAAACCTATCAATTTCGAAAATATATTATGTCGGCATACCGGTTTGTTCTATATATTGTGTTGCTACTGTGTAGTAGCTAGTAAAATTATCTAACTAGTTTTTGGCATATACATTGCCTACAGGTTTATACCGCTTTATATAAGCGTAGAGCTTAATAAAACCTTGCCTGGGTCATAAATCGGCATTTTATTTGAATTTTTGCTATTGTTGGTTGCGTGCCTCGTAAATGAAAAATCCACTATATATTTTGATGATTTTTTTCCCCAAAAAAAAGAGTTTTCAACACAATACCTATACTATCTTAATATAAATGATTCTTTTATGCGTATGTTTGTCACTAAACTCCTTTAAAACGACGATTGCGAAGAAATTTTTGATATTCAAGAAGATTTGGAAATTGTTTATATTTACAAATTAGTCCACTGGAAGATGTTTTTTTAATCAATTATAATTTATAAGTACTTATTGAATTCAATAATGGCCATCATTGTTTTGCTGTCAAATTAGCAGCTGACTTTTATCTATAAATAAACTTTTTAATTTTTACTTCATACGTAGCAAAGCATGTACTACGTATGTGTTAAAATATCTTTAAAACTCTTTTATGTACCTTAACAATTATATAATAAACCAAAGTTCAAATATAAAACCAATATTATTTAGGAAAGTTACAGAAAACTGGCGTGAAACGGCGTTATGCTGTGTTTCGTTCAGTAAGTTTACCAGTGGGCCATCATCCCTAATCCCCCCATCCCTACTCTCATTCCCTGCACCGCACTCGTGACTCGCCGGTTGTCACGAGTGTCAATGGGTGACGGCAGTTGCCTTCCATCAGGTAACGCGTCTGCTCGCTTGCACCTTAAACATCATATAAAAAAGTCACAATTCAACTAAATATACTATCATAACAATTACCAAACTACCTCATGTTTTACTGGAGCTTAAACTTAATTAGTGTACCTTCAAATTATACAAGTTCATCCTTTATGTTGCAAGTTACATAGTTATATATAAGGGAAGTCTCAGCATTGATTTTCGGGGCCATACTTGAACTAAACACATTCGAAACTAAAGACCCTTTCCGTTTCCCAGGGTACTCGAGATTCGGGAAGTTACGTTGCGAATTACATTGGCGTTGTTTGTATTTCTCGTGTATCTATCCACAGTAATATTATAAATAGGAAAGTGTACCATTTTACGCCCAAACCACTGTACCGATTTGGCAAATCTTTACTAAAATTATGAATGTGAAAAAATGTCTCTCTGTATATCTCTCTGTTACCTCTTTACGCTTAAGCCACTGTACCGATTTTGCTAAAATTGAGTATGAAGATACTAATGGAGTCCCGCGGGAGGACAATAGTGTTACTAGATGATGCCCGCAACTCCGTCCCACCAAAGTTTGTGCGGGGAACCGTACATTTTTCTAGGATAAAAAGTATTCTAAGTCCTTTTCCGGGACTCAAAGTATCTCCATACCAAATTTCATAAAAATCGGTACAGTGGTTAGAGCGTAAATAGGTAACAGACAGACAAATTCGCATTTATAATATTATTATAGACAGAAAAATACAAACCATGTCAATGAAATTCAGTATGGAAGTCTATACTTCCATTCCATTGAAAAACTTTCGGTATAAAGGGTTAACATGCAAAATGAAATTGAAAATACCAATAGGCGATAAATCGAGTCGTTTTATAAAATAAAAGATTGCTTTTACTGTAAGAAAAAACTGATAACTAAATTATATTGAAAATAAATTCCATTTCAGTTCGATTTATACAGGTTGTAACAAAACTTAGACGTAATCATAAGAGTGTGTATTTATATCTTATTATACATTTATATTAGAATTATAATTTAAATATACATTTATGCGTGTTTGCCCCAAAACTCTTACCAAGCGACTAAATCGGCTTTAATGATTTTCTAGGGAATTTAGAATTGTTTAGATTCGCAAACAAAAACCTTCAGGACGACAAATTTCAGGTCCGCTAGAATATTATTAATTTACAGTAATAGTATGACATAGTAAGAGTTGCTTTTCCATAGTTGTTCTGATGATTGAACTGCTCACAAGGTTCATAACCTAAAATACGTGAATTTAGTTTTATCACCCTTTTTACCCGACTGCGCCAGGAGAGTTTTGTTTTTCGAGAGTATGTCTGTATGTTTGTATAATTGTTTGGGACGCTCTGTAGCCTGAACGTCTTGATTAATATTAACGTATGAGGTATAATTTGATTCGTCTTGCTAGCGCGAGTGAAACTGGGTACATTAAATAATGAAAAAAATTAAAATGGCGGATTTTGAAGTTAAATCTGTGACGTCTCATAATTTTTTTTTTTCGCCCATTTAGGTCGACCAGGGTATTAAAATGAAGGGCTTTACATAGCCATTGTAGAAATATACATAACTTAATGTTTAAATTGCAATGGTTCCTGCAGTCGGGTTTTCTGTTTTTGGACATCCTTGTTATCGCTATATAAAGCTAGCATGCATGCACTTTGAATAGGTATATAAACTGAATGGAACGAAAAACAATAAGAAAGATTTTTCTCATAAGGCGCCCAATCAAATCAACAAGCTGCGGTCCCGCTATATTTCTACCAAACCCTGAAAGGGTTGATAAAATATTTGCTTTAAGGGGTCTATCACATTGGCGGATAGCGGACAGAGAATTGTTTAGCGAGCACGAGGCAAATTTGCGACACTCGCTAGATGGCTTCTTATTAAGGCTTTTGAAGCAAATGTCTTACTTGAACCTACCTGATATTATCGTTTACTAACAGCTCCGCTAGAATGCCGGTGCTAGGGATTATTAAAATTAGCCTATCTTTTTAGTAGTTAAGCGGACCGAGCTGAAAAAAAATCAATAAATAAACATTTATCCAGTGATCTGGACATTACTATACGTACATAACCTATTTCATTGCAAAAACAAAATATGAAAATAAATGTATTTTTCAAACAATAAACAAAAATTGCGCAGGAAAATGACCAAAACAATAATACAAAATTATTTTTACATTGTGGATGACATAGATTATAATAGCATGATGACATATCCGCGTCACCCGCTGTTACCTCACACGTCAGTGTGATAGGGCCCTAAGTCAGCGGTACTAGGCACGGATTTCAAATAAAAAGCAAAATGAGCTTGCAGCGCCGCCCAATGGAAATATTGGCTAAATATTTGTTTTATGCCAAAAATACAGACGAAAATACCCAATATAGCTCAACAAGATACAGTTAAAATATTTGTTGTAAATCAAAGGAACGTTGTTTGATTTTCATTCCAGAGATTTAAAAATATTTTTAAAAACATTTTATAATCATTTACACTAAAGTGACTGTATCGTATTGTATTATCATAAACTTGTATTGTATTGTCCTTCTGTCACGGTCTAACTAAGCAACTAATCTACTTAATTTTTGGCATAGACATAGTTGAAAGTAACGCAGGTTCTATTTTGGTCTTAGAACAACACAATGTTCCGAAAGGGTTCACAAAAACATTAAATCTTTTTCTATCCTTGAATTCCTTGCGAGCAAAGCTACTGGCAAAAGAATTACAGAATATTATTCTTTAACTAGCGTACATAACTAGAGAACCCGATCGGTATGGTCCTGCCAAGCTAATTTATGAATCTAAACCAAACTCAAGAATGTTCATCAAAATCGGTGCAGTCATGTAAGTGACAGTGACAGTTCATGTTTACATGAATGAAAGAATTTGTTGACCATTTATGGAGTTATAAATCATTTAGAAAATAAAGGTTATTTAAACAAGAAACCCTAGTCTACGGACGCCTGGACTCGCGTAATATCTTTTATCGTCAAACATCAGAGTGCTTTTAATTAAAAATGGTTTGAATTCTTCGCCAATTTAATTAACAACTTACACATAATTATTCAACGAAGTCGATAAATATTGTTTTCTGTAAAATACAAATATTGGATCTAATCGATTACCGTCATCAAAATAATTCTCTTACCAGTCCAGTAAGTAGATGACTGATCTATATATCATTTGGTCAGTCAGCGTCAACGTATTAAGGCAGCTTTACATTGATTCAGTGACTGACATCAACTGACCCCGAGACAGTGCTCACCGTTATGGTGAAAATTGATTTCAAGTCAATACAGTACATGCTAGCAAATTTCTACTGACTACTGTATATAGAATGAGTCAGCGCTGACTTAATGTAAATCTGCTTTTATTGATTTTTCGTACGATATGAATAAATTTTGTATGATATAATAAAAATATTATTTTACCCTGAAAAAAAAGTCAACTGTTCAAAAGCATTTTTAATGTAAAATTATAATGATTGATTTTAAACTCGGTACCTTACTTCTAAAACTAAAAGTTGACGTTTTAGTTTTATTGATTTCTGTATTTTTATATAGAATATATAAAACTATAGATATATTACATACTAAAGCCCATAGAATCTAAGGATAGCTATGCTTCATTTTTTACTTCCACATCCAAACCACAAAAGTCTACTTTAGTCTATTTTATTGTAATGTATGCTGAATGTTGACTGTCAATAATAGCGGCAATTTTACACACTTTTATAATTATACTTTTATTGTATCCACTTTTAAATTCAATGCAATAATACTGTTCGTATAATCCCCTTGTGCATATTGTATGTAATTAATGTTTCATTGGTGTACAACATGACAGGACTCGATTGGATTCAAGTAAATTTTGCAAGTGAACTTTGTGTGTTGATACAATGTATATTTTTATAGACTTTTTGAGGATTTTAAACCTTGGTTGGAAATCTAACTTAAATTTGTATATATGATTTTTTATGGTATTTAGGGGGCAAGCGAGCAGACTGATTACCTGATGGAAAGCAACTGCCGTCGCCCATGGACACTCGCGACATCCAAAGAGTCGCAAGCGCGTTGCCGGCCTTTATAATATATAGGGATAAGGGATTAGGGATTAGGGAAGCCACCGGTAAACTTACTGAAGCACAAAGCCGTTTCACGCCAGTCCGCAGTATTACTCCGGTCGATCCAGCCCATTTGTGCCGAGGCATGGCAAATTTTTACTATATGATATTGACTGTTGTATAACCTCTTGATGGAAATTCATGTTTCACAGTAATAAAACTTTACTTTCATGCACTTACTCCACTTTATTAAATAATTTACACATTTGGATTTAAACGACCGATTTTGATAAAGATCACCTGAGGGTGATTTTATGGTAACTGGTCGTGTTTAAATCAAAACAGTCGTTAATTGTTAATATAATAAAGTGGAATTAGTGCATGAAAGTACAGTTTTATATGTACTGGGTGTAACAAAAGTATGTGATGAAACTTTAAAGATCGTATGTGTCCCTGACATAAAATTTTAAAGATCATAAGTGTCCTTGATACTCCACTGTGAAAGGTGCGGCGCTGAAAGCGAAACAATTTTTTTGTAATTTTTATGGGCAAACCCATATCGCTCAGGCGCTTGGCCATACATATCACGAAAATCTTTTTTCTATTCCAGCGCTGCAACTTTCACAGTGGAGTATCAAGGACACTTATGATCTTTAAAATTTTATTGCTTACTTTTGTTACACCCAGTACATATAAAACTTTACTTTCATGCACTAATTCATAAAGAGTCGTAAAGTAATAATTATTAAATTATAAATTTTGCGACTATTTTAATTTACACGAATTTTTTTTTCTCTTCCAGCGCTGCTACTTTCACAGTAATATAATATAATAATATAATATCTATGGACGCTTCACACCACGTCAGTCTGGCCCTGTGCTAAGTACCCGAGGGACTTGTGTTA
>JAOTAV010002532.1:0-33122 GCA_026546445.1 Cyclargus thomasi | reverse complement strand
TCCAAGACCCAGGAACATTGAAAAACTTTTTGCTCCGTCAGCGGGATTCGAACCCGCGACCCCCGGCGTAAGCTACCAACGCGCTTACCAACTGAACCACAGAGGTCGTCAATTGTTGCAAGTTGCATTCCTAACAATGTAATTAGAAACGTTTGTTATTTTCATTTATTCTTTCTATCGTAATTTTCATCAGACCGAATTGGACCTTCGTCGGGTGCAGGCATTAATATCAAAGTTAATTATAATAAATAATTCTTTCAGTTTCAATAAATAGTTTTTTTTTAAAGTTAAAAGCTAATCCTGACCCACCACGTAACAGTTCGTACAAGTAAACGTAATCGCTTTGAAGGCAAAATCAATTCTATACTTTTTTATAATGTTTAGGGGGCAAGCGAGCAGTCGGGCTACCTGATGGAAAGCTTGTGACATACGTAGAGTCGCAAGTGTGTTGCCGGCCCTTATGAGGGAATAGGGGGATTAAAGAAGTTAGGCCGCCGGTAAACTCACTGACTGAACGAAACACAGAACAACCCGTTTCACGCCAGTTTTCTGTGAGGCCGTGACATCACTCCCGTCAAGCCAGCCCATTCGTGCCGAAGCATGGTTCTCCCACGGCTAAGATACAAACATCTATAACTATCAATAATGAAGTATATTTTAAACATCTTTGTATTGTGTGTGGCCTGTACTTGTCAACGAGTGCGGTGACCACAATTGCGGCCCACCGCGGACAGGTCATCAATTAAATCCGCGTTGACACTCCAGTGTCGACACCGTCGAGTGTCGCCGCGACAATAGCGGCGACCGGCGACAATGCCCGCGACATAATAGAGCCATCCGACATGCCTAATCACTTGTATTGTGGCTGCAGATGTTACGTAGTAGAGGGGCAATGCTGCCTGCAAAATAGCGGATAAGGTCCTGTTAAAAGACGTATGAAGTGTGTTAGTAAACTATACTTCGCGTAAAAGTAAAAATATTTCTAAAATAGTTACAGATTGCTGGTAAGGGTATAGTATGAGATATACTGGTAGCAGTATACCTAAGTATGTGTATTCAGTATGTCTAATTGTATAACGAGAAGCATAATTTATGTTTATTTACATTGTTGAGAATTTTTTAAGCATGAATACTTGCGTTAAATGCGTTTGACTCGTCATTTCCGACTTAACCGTAAATAATTTGTGATTTGTACTGGTTACCGGCTTGCAATGACATGGATTTGCTTATGAAAACATTCTTAAAGATTTTAAACGTTCTTTGGATTGAAGCTGAACTTTGTTTAACTGGCAAAAATTTGTATATCACTGGAACCGTACATTTTCCCGGGATAAAAGTGTTCTATGTGTTGCCCAGACCTATTGGCTATTAAACAAAAAAAGATTTATTCGAATCCGTCTTGTAGTTCCCGAGATTTGCGCGTACAAACAGACAACTTTTTTTATCGATTTGTTTTCTATTACTGTTCCTAAGCCCCCCATATTTATTAGTTTGTAGAAATATTAATTGTACAGACACGCAAATTTTACAAATAAAAAATTTTAAAATAAAGTTTTATTATAGATATTGATATAGAAAAAAAGTATAAAAAAAAGACAGACACGTACATACGTAGTCGATGTACTGCATACGTAAATTATTATCACTTTATTCTACTCTGAATATTATCCCACATTTCCCATCAGCGTGGTCGTCCTAGGCCACAATATAGTCTGTTTAATTATCCATGACCGATGTAGTGTTATTTAGTGTCACTATTCACGATCTGAGAATGGCTTATCAGTATAATGATGCTGGTATTGGTGAGGCGTGAGATCTGTTGACATTCGTACGTTCAATCCTCACTGTGATAATATGTTAAATAAAAAGAAACGACCTAGTAGTCTGAAATATTAAAAACGTCACACGTCACTTAAGGGACAGCAAACCTTGATCAGTTTAACGCTGTTTAAATGAGTGGTCGCCCTGTGGTTCATATTTCACCGTAAATATTTAAAATGTTAAGTTTTCGTGAGGAGCCATAAAATATCTATTCTCAATTTAATCACCTATTTTAATTTGGCATAAAGGTGTCGTTACTAGGCCGTTAAATTATAAAAATCACAGACTTCAATTATGGTATGAGGTCTGTGATTTTTTTTTAATTAATTTTTTTTAAACAAGAGTACTTCGTGTATGATTGTCGTGTCATGTCAAAAAATTGTAAAGTGCGTAATGTTGCTTTTTATTTAAAATAAGCAATAATTAATCATATTTTAAAAACATTAGAATTCCACGCTACTTCTCCATATTAACAATAATTAGAAGAAATTTCATTCTCTTTTGTAAAAAGTGTACATACGGGGTAGCTTTACAGAGTAAGATATAGAAAGATTCTAAAGGCCGTGTTAACTACTGATTGGTTTGATTTAATTTGAATTTAATGTTTTAGAGAGTGCCGAATGCGAGTTTTTTTTTCTTCACATTCGACAGTGAACGCGTTTCGCGTTTACTAAGATTTGTACATGTTACCGTGAGCATAACTAGGTGGCGCTGTACAAATCCCATATATAATCTTAGTAAACGCGAAACACGTTCACGGTTGAATGTGAAAAAAAACTCACACTCGACACTCTGAAAATAATGTAAGAAGCTTAATATGTCGAAATACCCTGTAGACTACTTAATACACATAACCTTAAATCCAAAAAAAATTAATAGCAACCCCGGGTTTATCAAAACAAAGTATGCTCTTCCTCAATTTCACCACTATTATTCATTGGCGAAAGATTTATACGTTTTGATAGATGATTGAGAGATAAAGATTTATACAATTTTATATTAAATAACATTTTAAATCAATTAATTTTTGAAATTAGTAAAATATTATGACATTTAATTTGTTTGAGAATTGATTTTTTGAGACATTGCTAACATTATTAAGATGACAGTTTTTAAGAAAGATTTATTAATATTACCTAAGTCATCGTTTAAATAAAATATAATAATGATAGTAAATAAGTTGACATGCAAAATAACTTTTGTAAGACTACATAATTAATAATCTGTATGGAATTCAATAAAGCTTTATTATTATTATGCATTGGCTCAATAAATAGTTTATTAGCCCTCTGTGTTGTGTTGTCACTTTATAGTTATCGCGGTTTCTATAGAAATTTGACAGAGGGTTTTTAATGAACCCTACCGTCAATCTTGAGCGTAAATGCAATAGCTTTTAAGCGGCTCAAGGATTTCCATCAAACATGGTTTAAGAACACTAAATCACCTTAAATATAGAAAAACAAAATTATATTCATTCAGGCACTATAACGCTACAGACACGTAGATATACACATACGTCAAACTTACAATACCCCTCTTTTTTGTCAGGGGTTCAAAATGAAGCGTTACTGCAAATGACATGAATCATTTGACTAAAAATATCAACCCAAGGGCCGCTAATTTTGACACAAGCGAATATAATGCAAGTCTCAAATACATTATTGAGCCTTTAGCACCCACATTTCAACACTTAACCAGTCAATTCACACTTTAATGTCACCGTAAAAGAGTTCTATTTTCAACGCACGATTAAGTATCACAAAGCGCGATGATAGAAAAAAGGAAATTTGACTGTAAGTCCTTGAAACAGAGTTCCGTTTCCAATAGCAGTTTAACAAAGTGACATTGAAAGGCATCAGTCTTCGATGCCTGTCACTTACCTGTCTTTATGTCTATTAAGCCCATATTATATCGATATTACGGCATCGGTTATTGATAAGTCTGTCCTCTATTCAGAACTTACAGAGTTGGCAGTTTTTTTCCCCTTAAAGTCGATTGAAATTCGAGAATCATTGATAAAACTAGCTCTCTTCTCTTACCCGGGTGAAATAAGAACGTTTTCGAAATTAGAACAATTTCAGTCTAGGGAGTATGGAATCGGATTTAAAAATATCATACGATCTAATGTCAGCGTATATCTTGTTACCATTCCATGTTTATACTAAATTTCATGAAAACTCGTTCGCCTGATAGACGAAAAGAACCTCAGGGTAATCAAGTTAAATGTCCAAAAACAGAAAACCCGACTGCAGGAACCATAGCATCAAGTTATGTATATTTCTAGAATAGAAGTAAATGATCGAAAAAAAAATTAGTACCCCACAATTTTGAACCGCCATTTTGATTTTTTATTTTTTTACGTACCCAGTGTCACTGGCGCTATCAAGACAAATCCAACGATACCTCATACGTTTCAATTTATCAAGCCGTTTAGGCTGTAGAGCGTGCTAAACAATTATACATACATACACACTTTCGAAAAAATAAACCTTCTGTCGCAGTCGGGTAAAAACTTCCACATTTACAAATAGTCTTATGGCTTTTTTTAATAATCAGAGTATACAGACGATGACACGCTCGCCATTATTCGCCTTTGATCGGCGAGCTGGTAAAGTACTGCAGACGATTACGCTAAGCACGATCATAGTGCCGAATAACGAACAATGAACATCCGCGGTTATATACAGCCTGCATTAGTGGGATTGGCTTAAAATCATTTTAAAATAACACAATCAGGACGTTAATCAAAGTAATTTGACAGAGGGAGTGATAAATCTAATTTGAAGTTCAAAAGTTAAAAGCAAGATGAGACTTATCTAAGAACAGATGTATTTACTACGGAGGAGAATTATTATTTGCCTCCGTGTATTAAGGTAGTACGTACTATAATAATCTGTCTATATAAATAATAAATGAAATAAAAAATATTTTAAAGTTAAACGGTTTTGTTACAGTAAAAGTAATGTAGGTAAGGTAGGTGTTCTAAAAACTTAAAAATAATTCGGTAAGTCTACTTGCACTAATATTCTCATCAATCTGGGGATTGGTCAAACAAATAATATAATCGTTGGGCGTTGCGTATCTAGAGTTAATAATACTAGAGGTCGCCCTGTGGTCGAAATATTTTTGAGTTCAATCACAGAGTTGTATTTGGCATAAAAGTCTCGTTACCAGGCCATTAAATTTTATACAAATAACAACGTCAACCATAAAAAAAAGAGTAATTCGTGTATGATGATCATGTCATGTCAAAATATTGTCGTGTGCGTATTGTTGTATGTATGTATTAAAAATATGCAAGGTTAAAGCATTTTTTTAAATAATATTGGTATTCCATGCTGCACCGGGAAAAGTTTCATACTTTTATATCTACGCGTCTTTCGTAAAAAGGGGCACAAAGTTTTCCGCTATACTAGATTCGTTTATCGTGCCGGAATCGTACATTTTTCCAGGATAAAAAGTGCCCTATGTCCTTTCCCTGGATTCAAAGTATGTCCATAACTAATTTCAGCCAATCCGGTTAAGTGGTTTGGACGTGAAGAGGTAACAGACAGACGGACTGACACACCTTCGCATTAATAATATTAGTGTGGATATTCTCAGATCTATAAATCAAATCTTCAATGAAATGTATCAGATAATGTTTATGCAAATTTTGGATCAGATCGGACCTCGGAATAGCCCTCTGCCATACTAAATTTAACCCTCTTTTGACCCCCTTGGGAGACGGGACCCCCGATTTCGAAAAATCCTTTCTTCATTAGTCACCTTCGTCATACCATAGAGAAATTAATTTGTCTATGGTCATACGGAGAACACTCCCCACAAATTTCATGTTTTTACGATCAGTGGCTGTACGTTGATTCCTAAATACATATAGTTCAGCCCTCTGATTCACGACGCGGAAATGGAAACGTTCTCACGGGAACTCCTTGTACTTTCAACAGAATTTTTCGAAATCGGAAACGAATCCGCGCCGAATTGTATCGTGAATTAGGGGGTAGGACAAAGGATTTTGTATAATGACATATATTAAGATAGTCTTAAGATCTGCAGTTTCCAAATTCCAATTACTAAATTTGACCCAAACAAACAAGTAAACTGGCCAAGCCAAATTAAACCGTTTGAAAACAAGCTTAATGTTCAAAAACAAAAACCCGACTGGATGAAACGTTGCAATTTAAACATTTTGGCGACAAAAATCCGCTATTTTGTTTTTTTTACATCTTGATATATTTAGCACTATCTAGTGTCACTCTCACAGTAAATACGAATCTGACGACCTCTCAAGCCAAAATCCATCAAGCCGTTTAGGCTGCAGAGCGTGCCAAACAATTATTTACTTATACATACATACAATTAATTATACATACATACTCTCGAAAAACGTTACCCTCCTTCTGGCGCAGTCGGGGAACAATAAAATTTGTTAGTGTCGCTAAAATTCGAGAATGATTGAAGTATGAATTCTTTTATTGGCTAATTTTAAAAAATTTTGAAAGACTATGGTCTAGAGTTGGATCTCACCTAAATTTTACCTTCTTAGTTCTTACACATAAACACCCTTAATCATAAAAATATTTAAACAGTGTTTAACTAATCAAGGTTGGCTGTCTATTTCTGTCGTTTGACGTTTTCGATATTCCAGAAAGGGATAGCAAACCGTGATTAGTTTAACACTGTTTAAATATTTTTATGAATTTGGGGCGGACTGCTGAACCGTGAATTACGTGATTAAGATTTTATAAAACAAGCAGACAGCATCTGTCGGGTCCAATAGTATTATTCAAATTAATTGACTCAACAATGAGTGTATTTCATTGGTTGGTGCGAAATCGCGCGTTTAGCGGCAAGCGGCAGCTTTGTCGTTCGGTCATTACAACCTACAACTTGATACGCACCGCAAGCTTTCATGTTACCGCTAGGGGTGAGGACTCGAGCATAAGCGAAGCGGAAACGTGCGGTACAATAAAGAGCGACACCTGGTGGCAACTATTTAAAATATTTATATGGTATTTTCAATATAATATATAATCATTACTACGTTATAATCATTTTAAAGTAAAAATTACGTATTTTATTTTACGAATATACGTCATTTATATTTATATCACAAAAAAATTATAACCGTTATTAAAATTAAAATATATTTTCAAAAGTAAGGAAATCAAAGTAATATAAATGCGAGAGGATGTCTGTCGGTCTGTTACTTCTTTACGCTAAAACTGTTAAACCGATTTTGCTGAAATTTAGCAACATGGGGGTACCTTGAGTTATAGACATAGGATACTTTTTATTTCGTAATAATGTACGGTTCCCGTGCCAATTGTGATCGTGCCAAAAGTGCCAAGAAATTTGGCGCAACGGAGATGCAGGCGCAAGCGTCATCCAATTTTTTTCTTCTGGATCTGAACACGGTGAACATTGTAAAACCCTTGATTCGGTACGCTGATCTTTGAACACATCCTTATTTTTCCAATATCCACTCACATCTATTATTGTAAAATATACCTTATATGGACTGCATAAATTTTCTTATTGCTGTTTACAGTTTAAGTACTTTTTGAACAGGTTACTAAATAGTTCAATAACTTCTGGACAGATAAATTATAAGTTAGCTACCATAATTCTTGTGTTTTAATAAAATCAATATTATTTCATTTGCGAATTGTCATATCTCGTAGACCGTAGCGTTGTCGTAGAAGTAGACTATGAAGTCTCGTTATAGAAATAAAGTCTTCATAGATGTAGACTTGTAGATATGAAGTCGTCGTAAAATTATAGTTATGGTCAAAGTTGAATTTTTGTCGTAGATGTTGATTGTTGAGTCGTTGTTGAAATAGATTGTCTTTGATGTAGAGACGTCGTTAAAGTAAATTTTACGTAGAATAATTGGTCAAAGAAGTCGTTTTAGACAGTAGAGCTAGGCACGTCTTTGATATAGAGTCATTGTCGACGCGGTATCATCTTAGAAGTGTTTAATGTTGTCGAAAATCTAAAGTTCAGCCGTCGTAGACGTAGAGAAGCTGTAGGTGTAAAACTAGACTCGTCGTTAGTATAAAGGCATCTGACAGGTGGACTCGTCGAATACGAAGAATCGCCGTAAAAGTTGACTCGTCCTAGAAATTTAAGAAGTTATTGTCATCAAAATCGTAGAGTCGGCATTTTTTTTTTTTTTTCTATGGACGCTTCACACCACGTCAGCCTGGCCCTGTGCTAAGTACCCGAGGGACTTGTGTTACAGGTACCAGGCAACGGAAATATATTTAATATTTTTATACTATACACATATTTAAGATTTTTATTATATGATACATATATTTAATATACATCCAAGACCCAGGAACATTGAAAAACTTTTTTGTTCCGTCGGCGGGATTCGAACCCGCGACCCCCGGCGTAATCTACCAACGCGCTTACCAACTGAGCCACAGAGGTCGTCAAAGCATAGGTTCTAGACTACACTCGACCAAATTTCACTGGCCTGCATTGTGCCTAATGCCATCATAGAAACCCAATCATTTTTAGATCTACCTATTATTTCGATCCACCGTTAACTAACTGATAAAAACTACCTACATATCTCTAACCAGGGTTTAATTTCTAGAACAAACTTTTTACCTATTTGCTGGGGGTGGTAACCATGGTCCCAGGGGGGAGAGGGTTAAAAAGGTTTTTGTCGTGTCTTCCTCATGAACTTGGGGGATTAGCCCAAAATCTAAACGTTTTCGCTTCTTTGTAGAATTGCCACACTTAATTATAAACATGACATAAGCATTCGTTACGCCTTATATAATTTCCTTACATTTTGTTTGGCGATTCTACAGAGAGGCGAAAACGTTTAGATCTTGACTAACCCTCCCTGTACTCAGCTGTAATTAATGTATACCTAGCAGTATTTAAACAGTTACAAAATAATGATACACTTCGTTTAAACAACGTTAAAAAAATTGATTTATTACGTGATCGTCCATAATTTTTTATAACAATTAACAATTATTAACAACATAGCGTTGATACTGTTGTTAGTTAATTAGACGACTCTCGTTTTCAACTGACGTGAGCTGCTAGCATGCTATATGCAGTTCTCGATACATATTGCATTATTGCATACAATATACTAAGGTGAATACTCACTTTGTAATATAAATCATACTTTACATTACATAAAACTAATGCTAACAAAGTGATACTCGTAGTAAGACTAGACGCTGCAAGCGACTTGTCGACTTATAAATAAAACCTTTATTTATATGACTCGCAAGTATCTCAAAGCCCCATGAATATTTTGTCTACCTTCTCAACATTTTTGACTGACGTAGGCCCTTTCTCGTGATCGCAGAATCCTCTGGTAGGTGATGATGCCTTAAAGTTAGTTCGGTTTTAATTCTAGACCATTGTCTAACACACAGTGAGGGTTAGCTCTTAGTAGTGAATATGTATTAGAATCAAGTAGAGTGTAGCGTATGTGGCAAGCGTAACTCGGGTACATGGTTATTGGTTACTCCGTAGTTCTTGCTAAACAAATATATATTTTTAACTTTAGTGATAATAGCTTTGTTTATCACTAAAGGATTAGTTGAGCTATAAGGTATTCAGAAAATACAAAACGAGATACAATGTAACCCGTTCCATCCAAAGACACAGGTTTCTTTGTAAGCTCGACACATAAAGTTCAATCAATTTTTTTAAATAAACATTTCCCCTAACACAATTTTGCTATTATAATGCATAACCGTAGAATATTTTTTAATGAATCTGAAGTTTTCTATGATGGCATATTTCAGGTTTTATCGTGTGGACGTGTTTCAGTTCAACATGTGCCTATTATAATCCACTAGTTACTCGTGACTACGTCCGCGTGAAACTTTTTAAATTATTCCGTTTTTACATTTTTTTCATTACTGCTCGACTCCTATCGGTCGTAGCGTTATGTTATATAGCCTATAGCCTTCCTCGATAAATGGACTAACCGACACAAAGTAATTATTCAATTTCGGCCAGTAGCTCCTGAGATTAACGCGTTTAAACAAACTCTTCAGCTTTATATTATTAGTATAGATTTGTATTATGCATAAGACAAGTCGTGTTCACTATTAGAATACAGTTATTAAGTTGTCACACATAATCCGCGAACCGAACTCTTCAAGCGCTGCGACTGCAAAAACATGCATAATTGCTTTCTGCCCCGTAAACAATCGATGAAAACCAGATACGAGTTTTCTCCTGCCACTCGACACACTAACACTAGAAATATCACCATCGACGTATTCCCCCTGAATATTTCTCTATTTCAATTGGAATTAAGTTTTACTTAAGCTAATTAAGTGTAACTACAATCCTAGTTTTTAAAAAAGTGTGGTTTAATCAAACGAAAAGCCTCGGCGATTGGGGTTTCAATCTGCTAACAGTTTTGGAGGCTCTGGTCCAAACTATCGAGGGTTGGTTTTATAACTCCGCAGTACTCACTTCTGTAAGCCCAAGCATGTCCTTCTGCTAGGTCCCTGAAGAACAGGTTCAGGTCATCCCAGCAGGGGCGGCTCGTCGTCAGATGCACGCCGTTCCTTATCTTCGGCCACACATACGAGAGAAACGTCGGATCGTAAACATTGAAGAGGTTTTCGAGCGTCTCCGCGCGGGATTTCCGCCTACCTCTCGTCTCCTGGCGAAAATCTTTTGCGCATGCTATTGTGCCGAAAAAAAATAAAAAAACAAACACTGGCAACACTCTCATTGTCACATTTGTCGAGATGTTTACATAGGCGCGGGCGGTGGCGTACTGGCTCGCATCTGACATGCGGCACGCGATTTCGATGGAAAGAGAATGTGATTTCTAAATGCCGATCGCCGTTGTTGTCAATGTAATAATTATGAAACATTACAAATATAATTACCTGTTGAAGAGTGCATGTTAAATAACAATGTAGTATGAGACAGTCAACATTTTCTACCAAAGAATTGCCTCTTTTATTATTCATTCAACATGAATGTGCACTTTTGTATGATCTGTTATTGTATTGACTATTGACCAGCTATCACATGGCGTAACTAAAAGCCGGCAAAATACCACGGGCCCCCAGCCGGAAGGGGCCCCCGATGAGCCCCCTAGACAAGTGGCAAGCTATTATTTTTTAACATAAACGCTTGACGTGTTTCTGTATGGGACCGATATAGAGGAACGAAAACAAATTTGCCACGGGCCTCGAACGGTATAGTTACGCCACTGCCAGCTAGGTAGTTTAATACATCTCTAGGTCCTGTGGTCTAGCATATATCGGAGAACCTCCAGGTCCTAAAAAATTTCCGGCCACCAGTACCACGCCGCAATTGTTTAGGAACAATTACTTTTAAACATTTTCATTATGTTGTAATAATAATATTAGTTCTTAATCATACGATGTTCAGAACGGTCCCTTCTATCCAAATAATTGAATCATTTCAGTTCATTCTATTAACAAATACAATTAAAGAGATGCGCCTAACTCTAACGGGAAAGACAATCAAAACAACATCGTGTTAGTAATTATTTATTACCGGTCTGTCAAAAGACAATAGTTCACATGTATTTCATTGTACTTAGTAAATAAAATTAGCTAGATTTGATACTGTATTCACAGTCCACACACACAGTCACACGCACGGAGCACACGGACACGCCGCACACACACTCGCTCACATCTGCCTCAGCCGCTTGTTCGGCCGCTGCCCGTCGTTCATGAAGCCCTGCTGACAAACAAATCACTTGTTAGTTGTTGCACACACTTTAGTTTAAACTAGAGGGAACAGACGTTGATGTTGGACGTCGCCTACAGCATAGAACAGTAACATCTACAAATGCCCCGCAGTCGTTTTGAATGTATGCGTGTGCGGCGTCTGTACATTTAAAGCGATCGCGAATCGCGACGTATTTGTTTGAAGATCTTATACATACAGTATCAAAACTGTAATTTTGGTCATGTTTCATAAACGATATTCCAAAAACTCACGGAAAACAACATCGGTTCCTTCTAGTAGCCCACATAAATGTTCTTTTTTTTTTTCAAAAATTTTAAGACACATTTGCAAAGCGGACTTTATAGTAACATTAATGGTCTCTCGGGTATGTCAATGAAAAATTTTCCGGACAGGGCATGCCAAGTTAAACGCAAAGCTTTAAATTTAATACATACAAACTATCATAAAATTAAATAGTTAATTAAATTGAAACCGACTTTATGCTGCGTTAAACTCCAAATAGGGAAACTAACGGTGTTAAAACTATGGAGAATTTACTGTTAGTAATGAGTATGAAAGTAACCGTTTGACCCGTAGTTTGTTAAGAACGAAGTTTTATCGCCAATTAGCCGTGTATTGTAATAACCGCGACGAATTGTGTTAACAACCCATGACTAGTTCTGTGTGCCTGTCTACAAACATTCATTTAAATTTTATTGCATTAAATACAGAAAATTATTGAAGTACTGTCCAAACTACAACTCCCGACTGAAATGACACATCATTTTGGAAGAATATATATATATATATTTTTATTTTTATACATAATTTTGTTTTAAGTTTTTTTTAATACAAATATGCATATGGACTTTTATTCATAGGATAAGATTTTCTTGACCCCCAGGTATAAATTAACTAAAGATTGAATGTCTGTACCTAAAGCAAACATAGCTATATGACACCGAAAACAAATCATTCTTTAAGAAACTAAAAAGACGACACCATTAAAATATAATGTATACGTTTTTGTCAAATTCCATCGACCAGTATTTAGTACGCATTGTGTAAATATTTTATAAGGAGTGTAAAAATATGTATTTTTCGTGTTGAAAGCGTCACCCAAACCCCTCATTACCTGTGTGCGCGCGTGCGATCTACTCTACATGTAGTCGTACGTCTGAAAAGAATGCACAGAATTAATAATGGCAAAGAGCGGCGAGCGACACCATCCCTGCATTTCTTTGCGCATTTATTTCTATGCACTCGTTTCGACTCGGTCTTTGACCGCGCAACATGCAAACAAACTCGGCAAAAAAATACAGCGAAATTATTATAATAATATGAAAGGTTTTTTTAATAGATTATTTTTCTATATAATAGAATAAACTATAGGCATATCGTTCACTACCTACGTTCAGTATTACCAAACCTTACATATTGTGGGCATATAAATATGTATTAAGATTGGTTTAAAGCAAAAATGTTAAAGCCATTAAACTACATTTTTATTGTACATGAATGTATAAGCTTTCTGTTTTTTTTGTTGTTTTCAAGCAAATTTAATCTCCGTTCAGAACCACTCTGATCATTTCGTAAATATAAATTAGGCATTTGTAATATAAATATGTAATCCAAAATTAAATTTACATCCACATTTTCTTGTTTTCCTTCCTAACGATTTAACTCCAGAACGCACGAACCGATTTCTACGGTTTTGCATTCGTTGGAAAGGTCTCGGGCTCCGTGAGGTTTGTATCAAAAAAAAAAAGCTAAAATTTCTAGAGAAAACTTATCATGCGGACGGAGTCGCAGGCAACAGCTAGTATTGTATGTATATTGGCAAAACAAAGAAATAATATAAAGCAAACTATAATGTATTCTGATACAGCAGAGTTTATTACTACTACAGCATGCAAAATAAACACTAGTATTCTTGGACTAGCAGCGGGTGAGTCCTGGCTATCAATTATTTACTGCCTACTTGACTTAATGCTTTCAATGCTTGTAATGAAGGTTTTGTATACGTAGGCGTTATTGCAAAGCAGAAGCCGATCAAAATGAAGCCACAGCCCGTCCTCCGTAACCATTTTGAGACTCAAACAAATCGGAACACCGCGTCCTGCTCGAACAGACGTAAAAGTGCTTTCTTAGAATGGACGGCGGCATCCGGTCGAAGTGCAAGATTTGAATATTCGAAGTCCAGAGTTCAAAATGATTTTGGAATAGAATGAGCGGAAAAATGTATGCAATCATAGCCTCTGACAGCAATCGTTAGTCCGGCACCACACTATCCGAATTTCATACCACAAAAATTCGGACGACCCGGCAGAAAGCACTTTGTTCATATATTTTATTGTAGACCCCGCATACTATCCAAAATTTCCGGTAATATATTTGGCAGCAGCGTTAGAATTGCCCTTATCAAAAATTCGGATAACGTGCGGCCGGGCTTAGACTATCGAAGGAGATGGTATATTATGGTAGGTACTTACCGGCCGGCCCATGAAGGGTTGTGGCGGCATGTAGGTGTTGACGGGCGCGTAGCCGCCGCGCGGGAACGTGCCGCCGCGCGCGCCGAAACCGCGACCGCGGGCACCTGCGGACCGGAACATCAGTAAACATATGTAGTGACAATAAAGTTTTTTTTTAAAGTGCGTATTTAATAAGTTCAACTGTCATTTGATTTCCATGCCCACATTCTGACACTCGCTGGTCGCCGTCGTGATATCCGTTCTAGCCTAAACTACACAATAGTTTGACTTCAATTTGATTTCCATACGGGGATTTCTTCAGGAAGGAGTAAAATTATTTCGTAAAATTTTTTTTACTGTTTATTTCAACCTCTATTTCAGGGTGGGTTTCACAGAAAAATTGATCTGAACTTTTCGGTCCTTGTGGTCGTCTATCGACTGAGGTATTAAAAACGGTTGCGAGGGTTGAAATTTATTTCCATAGTCCCCGTTTTGTATAACACAAAATTTAGACGGCTTTGGCCAAAACAGTTAGATTTAAAAAAACATAAAAAATGTCTTTTACCTCTGAAGCTGCCGCCCCTCGGCGCAAAGTTGGCGTTGGCGGCGCCGCGCGGACGGAAGTTGTTGGCCCGCGGCGCGCTGTTTGCGTTCGCCGACACGTTGTTGGAGTTAGACGCGCGCGACTGGTTCTGTTGACGTTTGTTCTGTAATATACAACAATTTAATACATAAGTAGAAGAATGAGCAGATAACTAATGATTTCAAACTCCCTTTTGTGTTAATAGGAGGTTTTAGGAACAGGAAAGTGAGTTTAAATAAAAAAACCGTCCAAGTGGACTCACGCACGAAGGGGTTTACAATCTACCACTCCAGAGTGATAGCGCGATGTAGAGCGTCGACTTGTATCAAAAGAGAAGAAACTGGTGGCAAAAAACATGAGAGGCTCTCCTAAATATTTAATTTGTTTTGTTTCTAATTTTTGTTGTTATATCGGCAACAGAAATACATATTTTGTGAAAATACTCTCTAGCTATTACCGTTTTTGAGATACAGCCTGGAGACAGACAGACAGACGAACAGATGGACAGACATTGAAGTCTTAGCAATAGGATATTTGCCCTTGGGGTACAAAACCCTAAAAAGTAGATTCTATGTATAGTCATATAAGCTTTAGAATCTTTACATTAACCTGATAAAAAAAATGTAAAAATTAAGAAAATGCTAGATGTTGTTAATGGCTTCATGCACTAAGTATATACCGGTGTCATCAGGTGACAGGCCCTGTGCTTAGTACTTGACGGACTTGTGTTACAGGTACCAGACAACGGAAATATATTTAATACTTGTATACTATACACATACTTATTTAAGATTTTTACTATATGATACACATATTTATACACATCCAAGAACATTGAAAAATTTTTTGCTTAGTCGGTGGGAATCGAACCCACGACCCCGGGCTTAAGCTACCAATGCGCTTACCAACTGAGCAATAGAGATCATTCACCTGATTCTCAACAATTACATTATAGTACCATTTTTCTTATTTTAGGACAAACCAATCTTCAGCTATTATTTCCAAAATGAAGTAGGTAATACCTTGTTGTTGTTGGCGGAGTGTGCCTTCTGCTCCTCCTCATCCCTGTACTTGGAGACAGTGACGAGGAAGCCGTTGATACGCAACTCGCGGTCCAGCTTCAGCGCCTTCTCCACTGACTCCTTGTCATAGAATGTCACCCTCACTGAACAGAATAAAAACAAATACTTATATTAGTTTTTTTATCGACTTCATCGTCAAATCAACTTTATTACTACAATATTTTTATAACGGAAATTATGAAGACAATAATAAGGGCCAGGCGAAATGCGTAGGCGTAGGTTGTACCGCAAAACAATATAGCACAGTAATAAAACCATCACAAAATATCAGACACAACATTGTACGATATGGCGGTGTTGTTCTGCAGCGTAGTAGATTTTTTTGGTACAACGCCGCAACGTATTGTGGCCTGGCCTTAAGCCCCTTAAGGAGATAAAAGATTCGAAAACAGAATAAACAGTACAAGTACTCACGTATCTTATACTTGGTCTTGCTGAAGTCGTGTATGTGGGCGACGGGTCCGCACTGGGCGAACAGTAGCCGCACGTAGTCGGTGGACGCCTCGTACGGCACGCCCACTAGCACGGCGGTGTCGGCGCGCGACTCCGCCGCCACAGAGATCGCGCTGCCGTCAACCATCGCACCGTCCTCGCTCAGCGCCTGCGCCAGAGGCACTTGAGTATGGGGACTTTCAGAATAGGGTATACAGATAGTTCAACTCAGTTGTGCGCGCGGCCATGTGTGCGTGCGCTTGTAAATACACAAATTTCACTCATGTGGCAGTGACGCTCCAGGCACCGTCCGATTAAATATGGGCATGCATAGGGACTTGCGCACAATCGAGCTGAACTAACTATGGCTATTGTACAGTGGCTCCAGGCTAGTGCCGAGAATTCAAGGCACAAGTTATGCTCTACAAATTCAACGTGCGTGAACTCTGCGAAAAAATCCGCGTCTACATTCTCGTTCACGCTTGTTAACGATGATTCACGGCACTATCTGGAGCGCATTCTGTAGGGTTCCACCGAAACTATTCCAATTACTGGGAGGAAATATCCATGATGTAGGTAGATGAAGTATGGGGATCGTCAGAGGATATCCACTGTGTAGACAGGGTTTTCTAACATATTTTGAACTATGATGAACCTTAAAATTCCCTGAAGCTTCCTCGAATAATATTTGAATAGGGAAAGAAATCCGACGTGAAAATCGATGTTACGGACTCAAATGCTTATTATTGCCGTCTGTATGTAGTAAAATTGCCGGACAAAAGAACAAGAGTCAAGCACCCTTCAAGGGGAACCCCCCTTACATGCTATGAGTGCCATAAGATAAAACGTCTTACTAATCACAATGATATTTTTTTCTAGACGTTTCAGAATTGCGCAAGTTAGCGTGATTTTAGATTATAACTAACGGGACCTGAATAATAGAGTCCCGTCGCACCTAAAACTTTTCAGTTCAAGGACACTGCTAAGTATTATTTTATTCTTTGTTATTATCGACAATTAGCAACAACTGTTTCCGCTGTTGTACTTGAGTATAAAATTTTATTTTTATTTAAGTACAAAAGTTTAATCTAAACCCAAACCCCTGTAGCTAGTTAGACGCTAGACTATAAAGTAAGTTAGTGCTAAAGTGCTTAAGTTAGTACTCTTACGTAGTTAAACATAGAATAATTCAGCAAGTACAATGACCGAACAAGCAGATCTATCACGTCATCATCCACTTCAAGTACTGTTGCCGGATAAATTAAACTCAGGATGTTTGACGCAATACAATCGCGTAGAGTTGATGTTATGTATATAACACAATACAGCGCCGACAACGCCTAAGGACTATAAATGTTCGAAACTAATATCGAGTGTTTACTGTTTAGTAAACAACAGTACGGGGCGCTTTCTCCGCAATGCGTGTTTTAACTTATAGCCCGCGTGCGGATCCTGGCTCCTAATCAAAAGCCATTTTCTGTAAACGTTAAAAAATGTAACGGTATAACTCGGGCAACTTAACTTGGCACCTGGCGATTTAACGTTTCTTCTCACTACCGACGGCAGAAAAAGTTTTGTATATACATTTTTATTATTTTAAAATTAAATCAATGTTAATGAATTACAAAGAAAAATCGTATTATTATGTATATTGACTTGTAGAAATTTTTATAATCAATTAAATGTTTTTTTAATACGGCCCATATTGCAAGTTGCCTATCGGAAATATATCCTAGGTGTTAGTCCGGGATATCAACTTTATGTGAAATTTTATAAAAATCGTTCCAGTCGGGTGCAAGTTGACCGCGTCGCATCTTTGCGAATCAAATATAAAAAAATATATATATTTTATTTATGTCACTTATTGCACTTCATACTTATTAGTTGTATAAAAAACAACGTAGGGTTTTGCACCCTTTCGTGTCCTCGATAAAGTTCCTTGACCGTAACCTTACACAGAACCCTTTCTAATGCTAATCGCGGTTGTATTAATATATAATTTACACAAATACACGAAACGTACTCACGCAACGTAAAAACAGTGTGTAGGCGTGCGTGAATATTGATAATCTTATTTATAGGGGAGAGAACTAAGTGTATGGATTTTTTGTACTCGGGAGTAAGGCCTGACGCTCAGTAGTACTTGTTATAAGATCAGTGTCTCTTAACCTACTTGCGATGAGCGTTAACCCCAAGTATTAAAAACATATTCTTGGAATAATTACATCATCGCGTGAAATCTGCGTAATACTCGATACACCTTGCCTCGGCCGAGCAGAGCCAACTCAAGATCACCTGAGGTCGTTGACCTGATGACTCATGGAATCTTTTTTATACTTTAACTCTCGAGTACTAAGTGAATCGATTTTGTGCGCGCTTTCGGTAAGAGGATACGATGGCGTAAATGCCAAATATTCCCACAAGATCCCTTAGCTTGACGTTGTTTCGCAGGAAATACGATTATATGTGTAATGCTTTTATTTCTATTTAATCTTTTAAATGTATAATGAGCGCGGTACTTTTATAGTATTCGTAAAATATTAAAGTCCTACCCGCGTCAACTAGGGCTGTACTCCTAAGAGTCCTGAAACGAATCAGAATGCTGCGTAATAGTACTTTAACAGCCGAGAAATTACAATGTTATTTCACGTTTGTCATTTATGGTGGCTATACAGTATAAACTCTCGCTGAGAGTCTCAAGCGAGAATCTCGTGTTAGACGAGGACGAGAGATACCCATTTACACTCTCGCATTCGGGCGGTGTCGCTGTGTCTCGGAGAGTTTACACCCGCTATATGAATGTGCCATTTGAGAATGGAAGCCTCTGGCCGGCCCGTGAAGCTTTTATCGTTAATTCGCGTCGGAAGCCGTTGTTCGGGCTGCAGTCCAAAACCGGAGATAACATCGTACAACTATTCTGGTACAGGTCAAGTTGAAATGGTAACATTTATGCAATACATCTAATCCCATCAAATCTTATCCCCACTAACATTGCGAACTACTTCACGCACTAACCACTGTGCCGATTATGATGAAACTTGGTGAGGAGTTACTTTGATAATTGAAGACATACGTGGAAGAAGTGGGTAACTAACATTTAAAAAAACTGCCGGATTTTTGCATAAATTGACGTTTTAGGACCGAAAAAAAGAGGTTTCAAATTAATATTATGTAGATTGGATGAATAGCTAGATAGACAACCTTGATAATGAAATCGCAAAATTAAAAGATTTATCAAGATTTTATGGTAAAAATTATCACTTACTGGAATGTTGTAAAATGTCAGTTATCCACTTCCTCCACTTACGACTCAAATTATGCTCTTAGCATAGAATACTTTTTAACCCAAAAAAATGCACGGTTTCAACTGTTGTGTTAAAATAAACGGTTATTGACACAACAGCATTGCGGGCGTCATCTGGTTCAAGTAAAATGTATGCATTACACAGCTAGTTGTATGCTAAGCATACTCATTAACTTTTAATTAAATTAATTGTGAAAACCTTTAAAACCCTAAACGTAAGTAATTAATATACAGGCCATATTATTTACACTTGTGGCTTGAACACATAACCTTGGTCTCAATACTGTCGAGACTGCAGCCAGTTGCCAAGTATACACACAAATAGTACCGTACACATAGTAACTATACAACTGACAACTTTCATTCATACGACACCTTGAGAATATAATCTAGTTTACCGAATTTTATATCTAAAATCTATACCGCTATAAATATAGATGTTGCTCGCATCTTTGTATGTTCAAATATACTGTGCGAGACCTTATCAGCTGCTGCATAAAAATAGCTATATCATTTGTAACTGAATGTTAAAGAGTTCGTTCAGGTTTCATACATTTTTGGGCCATTTGACATAATTGCCGGCCAAAAGAAAAAAGTGTGATATTTGGTTAGAATAGGTTGTCCTTATAATTTGTTACTATTGGAATTAATCTGTGTGCCCAATAGAGTGTTACAAGACATTAAAAAATGGATTTCATCAGATTACCAAAAACACATCCTGTTAGAAAATGGGCATAGAAAAACCCAGCTTTACCAGAAATATGTATGATAGAAGGGAAAATTACTACGACCTTGAGAAAGATCGGTTTAAAATAACACTTCCACTGTGTTGTGACTTGTGACAAATCAGACGACGAAATATATATATATTTTTATTTATTTTTTTTCCTTCTATGTAATATATTTGTGGCAAAGCGGGGTTTCCCCATGCCTATTTTCTATCAGGATTCAGGATGTTTTCTTTTTTTTGGTGATTTGATGAAATCCATTTTTTTAATGTCTTGTAACACTGTAACTATTGGACACACAGATTTGGTCCGATAGTAACAAATTATGAGAATGATCTATTCTATCCAAATATCACACTTTTGCCTAGCTGGCAATTATGTCAAATGGTCCAGAATGAATGATCTCATTTAAGTAGAAAGTAAAATAAATAAATCTATTTTGTAAGGAAATAAGACTTTAAAGGTCCAGAACATAATGAAAAACTGTAAAATAAAACAATACAAACCAAAAAAAGGTCATAAGAGCAGCATTATTAAAAAAACAAGGCTTTAATTGAGTGTTAAAAAAACGAGGTTTTTTTTATTTAAAATTTCTCGCATGACCTTTTTTATTACTGATTGAGTGAATAATGGTTGTGCAAAAATCATATCCTTAATTTTATTTTTAATAAATAATAAAAATGTCTAATCTGTTGTAGATACTAGATAGCAATAATGTTTAGAGGTAAACTTTGGAGACTTGGTTCATATATATTATTCACTCAACCTTTGAAATTAAAAAATAAAACAAGATTGTTAGCTGATCTACTACCTATTGGAGAAAAAAATATATATTTTTTGGGGTGTACTCTATCAATTAGCAAAAAATCCAAATTCATACATAAAGTAGAAGACCAGCTGTTTGAAACATTCAAATAGTCATTCATACTGCATATAGAAAGTTTTTTATAAAATTTGGAATACTCTAGCTTAGTACATATCCCATTGGATATATTCCAAACTGGGATAGAGCCAGCTAAATACTAGAAAATAAGTTTTATAATAATAATAATAATGTTAATATGTGATTACCTTTTCCACAGAATCTTTGTTTTTGAATTCAACAATTGCCGATAATGTCGGAGTTGTGGTCAGTTCAGTAACAATGACTGGACCACGTCTAAAAAGAAAGAAAATTTCTATTGTTAATTCTCAGTTTTTTTTGTTCGGTGTGCTGCTTGCACCAGAGAACATAAGAACTTGACACATTTATGTCTAATGTAACATAAATTTACCAGTCTACAATTTGGGGAGTGATATTTGAATGTTAACAAGTACATGTTAATATCATTTTGCAGTGATATTTTTTTGTGAAATATTTATACTCACTTTACGCTTGTGACTTCGCCATACTTAGAGAATAACTCTTTCAGTTTCTCTTGGTAGTCAAACAGATAGCTCGATGGGAGGTTTTCGATGAGCAGTTTACCCGACTCGACCTTCTCCTCCTTGGGTTCCTCACTTTTCTCTGCCTCATTGCCATCCTGGTTTTGTTCTGTGCTTGCTTCCTCTGCAGCTCCCTCGGTGGTGGGCGCCGCCTGTTCCTCCGTTTCCTGTTGGGCGTCTCCGTTGTTCTCTTCCGTGGCCTCCATCGGCTCCGGAACCTCGGGTGCGGCGACCTCCTCGGCTTCGGCCTTAGCTTTGGCGGCCTGGTTTCTGGCACCGCGGCCTCTCTTGGGTGCGACCATTTTCAATTTTCCAACTAGAAACAAACATTTTCCAAATGACGCCGATCACGTAGCCATTTTCCCGCCATAAGTATAGAGATATACGTAAGACGGGTGTTTCAGATAGCGGATAAATACGAACAATACGCAAATGACAATTATGTAGTAAATTTTACAATCTTATGAAAAATGAAGAGTGGTGTTAAACTTGATTCAGAACATTTTACGATTCACAAAAACATCAATATACAAGCCAAGCCCGCCATGAAGCATGGCGTTGATGGAAGATTCAGGAAACCTTACTAATAAATGAGCACATTCGTAAGTAGATAACAAAGTACGAGGTCAAAAAACAATATGACGTTATACTTACTTTAATTCACAGAACTTTTATCACAAATTTGAAAATTATTTTGCACGAATCGACGCCAAATTCGCGAGTTTCGTTATTACGCACCCGGCATCACGCAAGCGCATCCGCCATTAATCAAATTTTGATTCTAGTGTTGCACTATTTAAAAATGTTAGGTCGGCATCTGCAAAAGCATTTATTTTCCGCATTCTCTAAATGCAACAACACCTTATTATTTACTACCTAATTTTCATTTCCTTGTTTAGGAAATTTCTGAAGCTTCGGTAGGTTTAACTTTAGCTGTTTTCTACAGCTTATATGTTAAACTTGTGGCGAAAAAAAACAACAAATATTGCCAAAAACAAAACAATGAATTTTTTGTTTTTGGCAATATTTGTTGTTTTTTTTTTATAAATACATTACATCGACGTATGATCGACGTCAAGTTGAAGTCAAATCAAAAACTTTACAGAATTTTAGATTGCGTTTTGAAACTAAAGTAGTATAAAAACTTCTTGTCAGTGTAGGTCTCTTGACCAATGTGCACCCTACATAGGCACCCCAACACCACCGTTTAATGACATAGTTGGCCTCCGAGACGTCAAATAACACTGGCAGATATACTATGTCGAGCTGAAGAACACACTTAGAAGACATTCTAAAGGAAGTTGTAGTTTGCTAGCAGTAGAGAAAGTACAATTTTTTGGAATTACACAAATAAATAGACCAGTTTTAAGTTAATTTTATATGGTACTTTATTGCCTGTTAATCTGCCTTAAAGAAATTTCCAGTAATCCTCAACAGACTGTGGTAATAATCATATTGGAAGTAATAAACAAAAACTACACGTGTGTTTTGGTTAATGCGAGATAAATAATTCGAGGAAAAAATGGTTAGAAAACTTAAATTTCATGAAAAGAAGCTTCTAAAGAAAGTAGACTTTATTTCGTGGAAAGTAGACAACAATCTAAACGAAGTTAAGGTTATGAAAAAATATTATATTCAAAAACGCGAAGACTACACAAAGTACGTATATTTGTTGTGATAGCTCTATTCACCTACTTACATTTAACAACATACTACTTACCTTTTTAATTTTTTTATTTTACAGATATAATAAACTTTCAAGAGAAATAAGAGATCTGGCTAACAAAATTAAGGACTTGGACACTAGTGCAGAATTTAGAACAGAATCAAGTGCTCAGTTACTAGAAAAGTTGTATCAATTGGGTCTTATACCAACACGATGGGACCTGGCACTAGCAGCAAATGTCAATGCTAGTACATTTTGCAGGCGACGTCTTCCTGTTGTTATGGTTAGAAGTAAGTATCAAATATTTTTATTATACTAGCACTGGGTCAGAATTTATATGGTTAAGACAAGAATTATAGGATACCTCATTCCAAGGGTTCTCACAGCATCTGCTACTGTTATCAGGGCAACATGTTACAAAATTATTGAAATTTTATTACATCTCTATGATTAAAGAGATGTAATAAATTTTTTGTAAGCTCTAGATTTTTTTACTGCTCTACAAACAAAAATAAATTTTAAACTTTTTCAGGTAGAATGACAGAAAATCTAAAACAAGCAACGAAATTTATAGAGCAAGGCCATGTGCGAGTTGGACCAGAAGTAGTAAAGGACCCAGCATTCCTTGTAAACAGGTCATTAGAGGACTTTATCACATGGGTAGATGGCTCTGCAATCAAGAAACATGTTATGGAGTATAACGAAATGGTATTGCTTTTCATTACCCTTTATAATTCAAAATTCTGTATAGTCACTATACATATTGATATGGGAACTATCTGCCTTCAATGTAAACTGTACTTCATGTAGTATTCATTTATAGCTTTATTTTGTACTATGTAGTACCATAGTAAACCAAGTCTATTTTAATTTTGCAACAAAAAGTGCCTGCTGCCAACATGCCTTTTTTCTGTTTCAGAGGGATGATTTTGAAATGTTATAAATGCAGTAGCTGGTAAACACTTAGGGACTACAGTGACTTAAAATGCTGAGGCCACACCAGACATTTTTAATACATTCAATTAGATGACAACACAATCAATTTGAATGGTGATAAAAATGCTCAATTTAAGCGAAATGTATTGATTTCATTAGGGAATATGCATGATTTTTAATTCTTGGTTTATTTATTTAAAAAAAATGTCGTTCAATTTGTTTTTTGTTAAAATTGAAAATAACAGAGTTATAAATGAACAAAGTTAAAAAGTTAATGGGGTCAATTAGAAAGAGAGATCCAATATAGACTGTGACGTCAAAGCTGCACACAATATTCATACTAAATTACGTTTTGAAAAAAGAGATAGGTAGAAAACTTCGATTTCTAATATCTTACTCATTTCTCAACAGAAATCAGAGATATTTGTCATTCTGACCACTTTTATAATAATTTGTACTAAATTTTGTTTTACATATTCCCAATTATACAAAATTCAATTATTGGTTGAGAAGCATCACATTAATTTCTGCAATTAACTTCTTAAAACTCTAATAAATGTGTCCCCAGCATAAGTGTTATAAATTAAACAACTATATTGTGAAATAAGCAATAAATTATATTATTGAGAATTTCTTCTGTCAATTTAACAATTATTTTCATTAATGTGAGCCATACAATATAATTTTTAGTATTACTAACGCTTTGATGTCTGTCTGTGTGGGCCCAGGCTGTATTTCAAGAACACTAATAGCTAGAGAGCTGAAATTTTCACATTCTATGAAATGTATTTGTCGCCGCTATAACAAAAAACACTAAAAACAATAAACTGAATATTTAAGAGTAGCTCTAGTATAACAAACACGTTTTTTGTTATTTTGGTAATAAAATAATAGATTGATAAATTCATATATTTAGTATCGTAGCACAGTGGATAGGTTACTTGAAAATTTTTTTAAAGTTCAAATCCCATTCATGACATTTTAGTTAAACCATGTTTTTTTCTATTTTTCTTTGAAAAAATTTAATTTTTTATAAACTTAAAACTTTCTTAAATATATGTTCCCAAATTTTTGCTCTGTACTAGTACGGAGCCCTTCGTGCGCGAGCCCAACTTGCACCTGGCCATGTTTTTTTTTAATAATGAGCTGACTTTGTAAAACAATAAATTGATACTTTATAGGCAGGTATCTAATTTTTTAGCGTTTAGAAGTGAAGTCAAAAATTTTTTTAATTGAGACTAATGCGTGCCAAGTGCTAGTTGGATTCGCGCACGAAGGTATCCAACCAGTAAAGAGCAAAAAATTGAGGGACCACAGTTATGAAAGACAAACAACTTTTGACACTTCCTGAAGACGTTCTGCAGCGCCACCCAGTACTAGGAAGAAGAATTAAATGTTTTAAGTATTTGTGTTGTATGGCACAATAAAATACATATTGTGTGTAAATTTTAACTCTCTAGCTATAACTATTCTTGAGATACAGCCTGGAGACACAAAGAGACAGATATCAAAGTAATAGGGTACCATTTTTACCCTCTCAGTACAGAACCCTTAAAATGTGTTTACTAATATATCTGTGTAAACCATAACATTGCTGCAATTAGAAGGATGGCCAATCTATTCACTAAAAGTCAAGAGTCTAGCAAATACTTATACTATGTGTACCAAATATCAAAATTGGTACAGCACTTTTTGAGGTCATTTGATACAAACAACCTTTCGCCCCTTTTTTTCACAGACATTGCTTTTCTATGTATACCTTACAAAATCTTAGGAGAGATATTCATAGTTCAAGTATATTTCTGTTTTGAACTAAGCCTTCTAACGCTGTAGCAATTCTTAACATAGATTCTGCCTGCATCTCTGCTACTTCTGACAACTTCTTCAAAGACTGTGCCTGCATAAAAGCAGCTTCGGCATTCTTTTGGATGACATCAGCCTTTTGCATCTCAGCTTTAGCTCTTATTAGCTCAGCCTCCGCTCGTTTTTTCTCAACATTTATCAACCACTTGGGGTAAAGACCTGCAATCATATAGTAATTGTTTCATGTAGTCTACATTAAAAGAGTATTTAACATGTTTTAAAGAGACATGGCTTATCTGTTTTGGTTCATTAAAAACTTTTTCTAACTGTTACATTATCTACACTAACTGTTTATCGCTTGATCATCAGAGGCTGCAATCTCATCATCGGAATCATCACTCGCATTACTGTCCTTGTCTCCCTCTGAAAAAAAAATGTAAACCTTTTCTTATGTATCTGCTACACTACGGTTGGCACAGAATTTCATACAAACTTTAACATTTCATATAAAGTTTTATGCCAAGTTACAGTAAATAGATACATGTGTGAACATGAAAGTTTCAAACTAATACCTGATTGTTGATTTTCACTATGAGAGAAGCCATTCAGTTCATCAAGGAATGATTCTTGTTTTATCTTAGGAGCCTATAAAGAAAAAAAAATTTTTAATATTACTAGACCAGCCTGCACCAAAACACTTTGTTAATTAATATTGTATAGTTTAATGATCATGCATTGAATGTAACATACACACAAAGGAATAACTTGCTTATTATCCTTTACAGATTTTCATAAACAATAATGTTTTGTTATATATATATATAATCATATAAAAACAATGTGTTGAAATAAAAAGTATCATTTGTATATAAGTTGCAAATATTTACTGTTTGAACAATGCTGAAAGGATCAGTAATTTGTCTTCGCCGAGTCTTCTTTGCAAAGTGAGGCCCTAAGATGACCACAGCTCTTTTCTCAAGTCTGGTGAATGGTTTAGCTCCTTTGTCCACAGTGCCACCTCTTTTACTATTCCTCATCATTATGATTTTCTTTTTTAACTTGTTTTTATAATCACTCCAATACTAAAACAGTGACAATAATAACATTTCCCTACTATTTCGATTTAATTTTGAAGTTTAACCAAATAAAAATAATAATCGCAAGTTGCAATAGCTAATACATACTAACAAATAAGGTTGTTAATGAACAATGATTTAAAAGCATTCAAGTACCTTACTCCAACCGTCACAAGATTTCTTCGAACCATATTGAACATTGTTTAACATATTTGCTAGCTCAGTCCACAGCATTTTAGATGTTTGTCTGGCCTCAAGCGATCGGAGGCTACCGGTCGCAAAATCTACATGCTGAACCATAAAATCGATTAGGGTTTTCCTCTGCTCGTATGTTACATTACGCGAAGGATTTTTTCCGGTGTCAATATCCATTTTAAGTTGGCTGTTGTTTTAGATACTATTCATAAAAATCTTAATATTTTATTTTTCAGGTTTTTTTGCTTGCGCTCACTGTTTGACAACAATATAAATTGATGACTTTGACGTTGATTAATGACAGTAAAGTCTGTACTCTGTCAGACTGTCAGCACTCAGCTGTCTGGACAATGGACATGTTGATTGTTGAGGTCTTTATTTTATTTACAAGAGTTTACATTAAATTAAATTCTGT
This sequence comes from Cyclargus thomasi, assembly GCA_026546445.1. NCBI lineage: Eukaryota > Metazoa > Arthropoda > Insecta > Lepidoptera > Lycaenidae > Cyclargus > Cyclargus thomasi. Next base: position 5,471 of record JAOTAV010002532.1, on the reverse strand, counting down.
CATATAAGTTTAGAAATAAATAGGGTTATTACTTATTACTGTTATTAGGGTCACCCTCACCACGTACTTTCGATATTGTTTCATATGGCCACACTTATTCCGGTAATTATAAAAGATTTCTTCATTGATACTTCTATTAAAATCTGTATAAAAAACTCGTGGCTTACGTTAATTGCATGATATTATTATTTGCCTTATTTAAGAATCACATTATTTAAAAGATTGTTATAAATTAAAAAATACAGTGAATAAGTGGAAACACTATTGTCTATTACTAATAATTAAAAATTAACTATTTATTTGCACTAAATAAAAAAGTGTGTTTCAGTAATTTTGATCATGAATTTCCACCAAGAACCAACAATACAATCAATTACGTATATCATATTATTTCATTGATATTTAAGACTAGCTTTACCCGCGGCTTCAATCGTGTGGACCGTGGTATTTAAAAATTACATGATGTTTATCCAAGACCAAAAGTAGCCTATACTTTCAACTAAATCTATGCTAAAATTCAAGTCGATTGGTAGCCTCATTAGGTCGTGAAGGAAGGACAAACAGTATTCTTTAGTATTTAATTAATAGTAAAAAGTCACTTAGAAAGTTCTTTATTTGTACGCAACTTAACAACTAAACTTAAACTTAAATTTGGGCATTTTTGTTTCAAAATCAAATTTAAGGACCAAAAGAGTCTCAAGAATCAAGATGAGCCGTTTTAACCTTCGATCAGATATTACGAAGATTCAAAGTTACGTGCAGACAAAACCGCGTATAAATTGACAATACGCCTTGTTTCGCTCCAAGTCGCATGCATTTTGACATACAAATGCAAAATTCAAAGAGCATCGGATTGCGACTTGCAACTTGCAAGTTGCGAAGTTGAGCCGTGAGCGGCGCGCGCGGCAAATTTTTTTTGTTTATTTATTTGTACTGGCAATAATAAATCTGACGTTGATCTGTGAACCGCGCTCCCCGTTCAGCGAGTGTGCGCGGAGAAAATTTATGAAAAATAAAAAAAAAGAAAGAAATGGCAGTTATTAGAGAGAAAGAAAATTGTTCAAGAAAAATTAATGGAAATATACCTGCATTATCTCTCAATAGTGATAATATGTCGACATCTACCGATAGCGACGACATAGCAGATCCAACAAATGAAATTAGAAATATTCAAAGTATTATAAATGTGACTCGTGAAAACATTGACGCTCTTAACGCGAAGTTTGCTGATTTGCAAAATCCTCCTGCGATGTATCTAGTGGAATATCAGGAGTTGACGGCGAAACTTCACAATTATGAGCTTAGGGAACGAACTTTACGTGAATTGTTACAATCTGAGTCGCCGGATAGGAGTGAGGAATATTCGTGGCAGGATGACTCGAAGAAGTATGATACCCTTACGCGACAACCTAAAGTGTTTCTTAGGGCTTACTTGCCCAACCAGCAGCGCACTAGCGTGCAGGTGAAGGAGGGTGTTACGCTCCGGGAGGCGCTTACGAAGGCGTTGAAACTTCGTAACCTTACTTACGAGGCTTGCGAAGTCGTGAAGACCCAAACTCAGGAAGTGGTTCCTTGGAATATTGATCTAACTATGATTGATGCAGAGGAAGTGAGTGTTGATCATTATTAACAGTACTTTGTTTTCTATTTGCTCCCTTTGTTTCGTGCTTTGATTCTCTCAAAAAAATATGTTGATGGCATAACTTCATCACTTTAATGGGATTTTAAACTAAGTTGTATAACTGATGAATTAATATTAATACCTTTTTCTGTTTTAAGTTAAAAAACTATGACTAAAATTATCCATACCTGTTGAATCTGAAGTAAAAAGCTGTATATGGTTAAATTTATATTTTATTAGCTACACTTTATTGAAAAATAAAACAAATTGTTAAAACATGCCCAGTTATTGTTACAATATGATGAATTGGTATATGTGAATAGTAGCTAACAGATTTTGTTTAAGACAAACTTTTTAACAATTAAAATTTTTAACAATGATTGCTTTGGTTTTCATCGACATAACTTTTATGCAAATACCAAAGGGAAGTTTAAGTGTTTTATGACTTGTTAAATATGGCAAATTAATACACGATTAATTGTTTATAATAAGCGGATTCTACAGATAGACTATATGCTTAATATAGTAGCTTAATATTAGCCAAATATAGAAGAGGTTTATTTCAATGGAAAAATAGATGTGATTGACCAAGAAACTCTGCCTTTTTGTGCCTAAAACCTACTAGTATTTTTTATAGTAATGGTCAACTTGTCACATTTTAAGGAATGTTATACAGGCATTCATCATAGGCATCCTTTTCACAGTCAGATGTAATTGATTTTAAATATTTATTTCTTTATTTTTGATGTTTCAGGTAACAGTACGACCAATATCAAAACCAGAGTTTACCTCCTATATGCCCCACCAGTTGACAAGAAAGACATTTTTTACATTAGCATTCTGTGAATGTTGTAGACGACTACTGTTCAATGGATTTTATTGTTCTCAGTGTAATTTTAAATGCCACCAGCGCTGTGCAGATAAAGTGCCTAGTTTTTGTCATCAAGTAAGTGATTTTCTTATGTTTCTTTTGTTTCAAAGGTGGCCTGGAAGAAATTTGGTATTTGGTACTAAGACCTTTTTAACTATTGTTATTTTATATTATGAATATTTTATTTTGTCTGTTTGTAACTGTGAATGTGCACAAAAGAAAGTCATTCATTTATTAATTTTCATTTCTTTGTCAGTTGAAACTTAATTAGTGAAAGAAAGAAAAATAACATTATTTAAACCAACCAAAGTGCACAGATATTCAACAGCAGACTATGTATATTATGAAGTAAAAAATACAAAATGTACATTTACATATCTTGCAACATTGCTCGGTTGTGCACTGTCAATATTTAGAGAAAAAATTTTGAATGCAACAGCCAGAACATGGGTTTTGTCTAATAATGAATATTACAATTTTCAGTTTAGACTGACAGATGCATACTATGCATCACTCCTAGCAAAGAATCCAGACTCCCAGGCTGGACATATGTATATACCTGCCCATATGAACTACTTCCAAGACAAGTAAGTACTCTCATACAATAACATGGCAACCACTCTTTGTGTGCGTAAGTGCCGAGCTTTAATATGGGCACACATACACACACACAATGTAAGATGGGAACATAAGAAGACCCACACATTTAAACCTATTGAGGTCTTTGTACAAATATATTCTTCTTTATATTCAGAGTTTTGTGATGTATAATTATATAAAAATGGTCACATATATTAAATATTTATCAGATGTAAATGATTTACTTAGGTCTGCGTCACCTGCCAAGAAGGCGAAGGAATTTTATATGAACTGGTGATTATTCATTACTAGTTGTTGTGCATTACTTTCATCTATATATTCCTGAAAACAATGTGAAATTTACATCAACACTATTCCCAATTTCACCACAACTTTTTAAAATTAAATTATAACTAACAGAGGCGAAATTGGTTTAATCATTATCTTCATTCTCAATTTCTATGACAGATTTTCTTTCAACTGATTAAGATCAAATGGGGTTCAGTATTCTTTAAAGCATTTAATGTGATACTACTTCGAACTATACATAAAGTTATACTGCAGTGAAAATTAGTATGTATGTACAATCAGAGAAGTTGAGACCGATACAGATTGTGGATCTAAGTAATTTGGTCGGGTTATGTCAAATTCAGTCGACAGATCACGACTTACATGGAATTGACATATTTCTACTAAATGGCTTAGGTCCGTCAACTGGCTCTCTTTCGATTTCCCCCATTCTACATTGTTCAACTCATTACAAATCTGTAAATTTTACATTTGTTTCCAGTCCGCTCCTAATCTTCTAAAATCTAGCATGGTATTCTTCCTATTTAACTTTTTATAGTATTTATTATATGAAGTTCAAAGTTAATACCAACAATAATAAAATTCTAATATCCAAAGCAAGTAACATTCATGACATACATGATTTTACTCTTTGCAATATGTTGTTCTTGCTCCTACCGATCTTGCCCTTTTGCCTAAGATATAGTAATCGCCCCTAGGCCTTAACAGACCTGCGCTGCCTCTCTCTTCTAATTTTGATATCTCGTTTACTCTCAAACTTCTTGAGCATGGCCACCCTGATAATGTTTTTGGTATCATGTTAATGATTTAGAATTGATGTATTGAATAACTGGTTTTGTCTGGGCAGATAGAAGTCCTCGTAATAGAGTTCTACTATTACTCTATATTAGTAAGCCTACTACTATCCTACCGTTTTAATTTAAAGTATTTAGGTTCTTTAACATTACAGTTGCGCCTAAGGCCGTTTGTCCACCGCCAGCCGTCACTATCAACAACATTATTTGAACCGATAAAATGCCAGTTTATGATCTAGGCTATAGGTTTTATAGGTTTCATATTCTAGCGCCCATCACTCAGCGACGGTAGTTGCTTTCCATCAGATAACCTGTTAGCTTGTTTGCCCCCTTATTGTATTAAAAAAAAAACCGTCAAAGGATCGGTTAATCGAATTCGTGTGATGTTGTCACCAGGCAGCAGCACCCCCGCTCGCTGAACCAGCAGGATCGGTCGAACAGTGCACCCAACGTCTGCATCAACATGGTACAGCGACCTATGACGCTCGCAGAGCACCAGAGGAAACAGAATCAGGTATATACGTTGGAGATATGAGGGGAAGAAGCGGGTATTTGTAAAATTACCCGCTAAGAGGCATTAGGACTGGGAACGTTATTGAAATCAAAATTAAAATAAAACTTGTTATTTTAATTTTTTTTTTTCGCAATAATTTCTAAATTAACCGTAAATAAAAAGTATTTACGGTGCCTACCGCCGTTTCGGCTAACCTAACCCGCCGAGAAGAACCGGCGTAAGAAACTCGCAAAAAATGCGTTTTCTATTTATATTGCTAAAAACTTTTAGCAATTAGAGCAATATCGAATTATAGGGCAAAAAAATCGTAATTGCTCAAATCATGGGCGTATATAAGCGTAATAGTTGGTGCCCACCAACTAGTTATGTAGTATAAGAACTTCGTTGCGCAAAAATTTATATATCACGCGGGAACCGTACATTTTCCCGGGATAAAAAGTATCCTCTATGTTGCCCAGACCTAATAGCTATTAAACAAAAAAAGATTTATTCTAATCCGTCCAGTCGTTCAGTTCAGCAGTGAGATTAGCGTTTACAAAGTAGAAACAGACAACTTTTTGTCTGTCGATATGTGTCGTTAGCACCCCCACATTGATTATTTTGTAAAAATATGAAATGTACAGACACTCCAATTTTACTGTTTTATTATATGTATCTATACTAATATTATAAAGAGGAAAAATTTGATTGTTTGTTTGTTTATTTAAAGCGAATAGGCTCCGAAAGTACTGTACCGATTTGAAAAATTCTTTCACCATTGGAATCTTACATTCAGCCCGATGA
>JAOTAV010002522.1:12484-33126 GCA_026546445.1 Cyclargus thomasi | reverse complement strand
AAATAAAAGTATTAAAACTATAAAAAGAAAACCTTTTCTAAATCGTCCCCATCAGGCAGAGTACCGAGCAAACTAACTAAAAATGTGATTTTTTTGTTGGATACAAATGCTTTACAGCGTCCATCTGAGGTGGTCACGGAAGACCAGGGACAGGGACTATTGTCGCGTTCGTAACCTGAGGGATCCCCTTTTCATTTTTGGTGGCAATTTCCTGCCGTATTATGTAATTTTAACCATTGCGTTGCGATTGTTTTAGTAAGTAACTGTAATTATAATAATCTTTTATTTCCGTAGTTTTTATTTACTTTTTTTGTAATTATTTGTTACATTTCTGTTTTTTGTAATGGTGGTGTATTTTTTACTTACAAATAAATAAATTATTGTTATTCTTAATACACATTATTTAACAAAAAAACCTAGAATCCAGACATAAAACTCACAATCAAAGAAAAATAAAAATATTTTTACGTTACACTAGAATTTTGTCGTTAGTACAAAAAATATTACCTAATTTTCTTATAAAGCCCCGAAATAAAAATATGGCTTTTTGGTTATTTATTTCAGCATTGTTGGTTATGTCATAATATCAATAGAAACAGTAAAGTAACTTGGTCCTAAAACCAAAACTAACGCATGTCGTTTTGTATAAAAGTGAAATTGCAGAGGCTGGACGTTTTTTTTAATCACTTCTATATACAATTGTAAGTAAAAATGGACAAGACATGAATCAAACGACCACTAAATGATATACGATACTTACGCTTACGTAAAGATCTTAGATTTATAATATTAATTATGATCTTTGATTTCAAGTAAAGAAGGTGACTTGTTAAACACACAAATTACATTTTTTCAACAGAAATCGAACCTCCAAGTCAAGAGCTACGCTCAACCACTAGATCACAGAGCCGTTAAACTTTTTCAGTAGACAATGATGACGTCACTAACAACGTATACTTGCGTCACGCGTACGCAATCTAAGTTTACCTCGAAAGTAGTATACTGTATACGATACTGTACTTACGCTCCGGAAAAACCAAACATTTTTGTTATTACAAAACACGTATTGTATTCTAGGTTATTATGTTAAAAGCGCTTGAGAGCTTACGTTTTTTGAGAGGAAACATTTGGCCCATACAAATTCTTTCCCGTTTTGTCTCGGTAAAGAGAGTTCTAAGTGGTTTCATTTGGGCTTAAAGCTCGTTTTAAAACTTTAAACGTTATTGTTTCCTATAGTAATGTAATATTTACACATGAGAATATCCATACAAAATGAAAAGTTTTTGTTTATTTGTTTGGATTCCTTTCGCGCCCTTACGCAACGACCAATCGAGCTAATTTTTGGCATAGACTTAAATGAAAGGATGTAGAGTAACATAATATGCTTTAATTGATCTTGGAAAAACAATAATATTAATAATAAATATTCTTTATTGTGCACACATTTATTGACACACAAACATTTTTAAAACACACGTATAACACAATTTCGGCCTTATGACTAATTAGTCATAAGGCTAGAAGGGCTAAGAAATTACTAATTAGTAATTTCTTAATTTCAGCATTGTTTCTGAAGAAAATTCGAAGAATTCTCGTATTAAAACTGCACTATATATTGGTGTCTAAAAACGAATTCGGAAACCGAATACGGAAAACGTACCTTTATGGCCGGCCTGTTACTTCTCTGATAGTGCACAACAACGTTTAGGCCATCCAACAACACCTCTCTAACAATGCAATATAGAGGTACAAGGTATACGAAATTTTAGCACACGCCTTCTGACATGAAGTTTACCCAATGTACAACCTTAATCCGTTATAATAAAGGTCATATGAGGTAAAATATCTCAACTGGCCGTTAACGCTGCACCATCAATTACGAGAACTGCCCATAACAGTTCTCGCCATGTGAGGCTCAGGCTTTATACCGTTTCTATTTTGCATCCGATAGCACCTTTGAGCTACGGACATAAGGGCTATTTTGCAGAAATCCAGACGTAAAATAACGTAGTCGTAGCTTTGAAATGATAGTCTATGGAGTCTATAAGGTGTGGTAAAACCTGCTGTGGATATTTTAGGAATACGGCTACTAGTTGGACATGACAGATTCATTAAACGTACGATTTTCGCGTAACTTTCTGCCTCGCACAGTAAAGCTCTGGAATGAACTATTACCAGCAGTATTTTCGGACCGCTACGACCTACAAACCTTCAAGAAGAGAGCGTATTCCCTCTTAAAAGGCCGGCAACGGACATTGTGTCCATGTGTCCATGGGCGACGGTAGTTGCTTCCCATCAAGTTACCCGTTTGCTCGTTTGTCCCTTATTTTAATAAAAAAAATAATTAAATAGTATAGTTAGTGCCCGCAGCTTCGTTGTCTGAAAATTTGTATGTATATCACGGGGAAACCGTACATTTTCTCGCGATAAAAAGTATCCTATATGTTGCCTAGACTTAATAGCTATTAACCAAAAAAGATTTACTCAAATCCTTCCACTAGTTTTGGAAACTAGCGCGTACATACAGATAAAAAAATAAGCAGACAAACAGACAACTTTTTTTTCGTCGATTTATATCCTAGTGCTCGTTAGCCCCTGCACATTGATTATTTTGTAAAAATATTATATTTATAGATATGGGTAAAGAGATCTACTTTAGGGCGTGCAATTTTTTAAAATATTAGCTGCGACCCGCGATGCTACCCGCGTAAAAACTAGCCTATGTATACAGAATATCAGCTTCATGCCAAATTTTATCCAAATCGGTCCAGCCGTTTAAGCGTGAAGAAGTAACAAACCACACTCACAAATGCACAAACTTTCACAGTTAAAATATTAGTAGAGAGTAAGACTAGATGACGACTGCCACTCCTTTGCACTGAAAATAGTTCAACACGAGAACCGTACGTTTTTCCAGAATAAAAGTATCCCTTATCCTTCCCGGGTACTCAAAGTATCTCCCGTACTCAGCAAAATCGTCTCAGCAGTTTGAACGTAAAGAGATAACATATAGAAAGATACTCTATCCATAGACCAATTACTTTATGCTTTCCCAATTCCTCTATGCTCTCTCGAAGGGTAGGTAACAGATGATGAAATTATTTATTCATTCCAATCTGATGCAATATTTTTCTGCATTCTTCAAATTCGTACTGAGAAACTATGAACGGACAATGAACGAATACGAGAGAATACCTCAAGGTTCCGTCCGTCATGGTTCAGATTAGGCGCATGATATGAATATTAGTTTTTTTTTAATATTTAATATGTAGTTCGTATTTTAGTATTGGAATAATTTACTAACCCTGAATTCTCTAACTAACAAATGGACCATAATAGTCTCACATAAACATACTTGAATTTAAATTATACCCAACACCATTTGATAAAAGCCCTTCAGTGTGTATACGTTCAAAATAAACCGTAATTTAATAATAACTCATATTATTTATTACGTTCCGGTTGATGTATATATTTATAAACTCGCATCCAATATACTGAACCAGGATCCCGAATCGAGTGATTCTAATATATCACGCATCGCCGCCCTAAGGGCTCTCATTTCGCTGCGTGGCTATCAACTTCTGCGTCTGCGTTTAATTTAATCGCAGCTGGTACGTCTACACTATTAATACACTACAATGTTTAAAACAAGTTGGACCCCTTGGAGTTGCGCCAAAATGTAGCTTAGCTCTGCATCTTTTATAGAATAAATCAAAGTGAGTGCTCGGAATCATTCCATCTGCAACCTTTTGCCATCGTCCTACGCGAAAAATTTACCACCCATATCGTCTTTCTATATTGGTATTAATATTTTTATTTTCCACAAGTGTCTAAAGAATCCATAAAATCTCTTCAATTCAATATTGAATACAAAATAACAGTAAAAAATAAATAGCCTTAAAATAATAGAAATAAAAATAACGTTCAAAAAACTAAAACCCGACTTCTAAAATTCATTTGTTGTTTATTTGTCATTTATTAACATTATATTATAGCGTGGAATGGTATAGTTTTTTACGTATAATTGTTAGGTCTGTATAACATTGTTAGTCATAAGACTTCCTGCATTTATTATTTTTTTTACTTTTCTTTGTGTGTAGTGTAATGACCAAAAAATTTGATCATCTGAATAAATGTTTTATTATTATTATTAAAACACATTCTAAAAAGTAAGATACAAGAAAATATAATGGTATGGACATGTTTAAAGGAAAGCCGTATGCCCTTTTATTTGTTTAATAACATTAGTAATTTATTAATCTGTTTAAATATAGTAGATAGGGGCATACAACCACGGCCATCCTTTAAACATGTCCATATCACTATCATTTCTTACTTTTTAGAAAGTGTTTTATTAGTCGGGTTTTCAAACGTTATTTTTATAACAATAATTATTTTCTTGTTTGTTGTAACTTGCGCCGCATGACTTTGTGGCCACACCCACTATGATAAATAATATTTTATCAAGCTATATAATATCTAGTTATGTAAACAAGTTCTTAGTAAGTTACATTTCATAGAATTAGGTTTCGGGAAATAAATTACAATTTCCGTAATAATAATTTGTATAAAATCATGTTGGCGGTCGGAAATCAAACTGTTACGGAATAAAAACTGGACCCTATTACTTATAATACGGTGTCTGTCTGTACGTCTGTCCGTCTATCTATCGTTACGTTTTTTCTCGAGAACTGTTATAGCTAGAGAGTTGACATTTTCACAGATTATGTATTTCTGTTGCCGCTGTAACAATAAATACAAAAAACAAAATAAGTTAAATGCTTAAGTAGGGCTCTCATGCAACAAACGTCACTGTTAGATTGCTAGATTAGCTGTTAGATTAACAGAGTGACATAGGCTATAATATTATCTAGAAAATCGACCAAGTGCGAGTTGGACACACGTACGAAGGGTTCAATATTATACAGTTAGGTTATTAGCTGACTTTGAATTGTTGTAGAATTAATGTTTTTGTTTTAATTAAATGCTCTCGTAGGATAGTAACATAGGCCGCGGGTAAATATTTTAAGAGCGTCCGTGGGTCCTTTGATTCGCACGCGAGAGGGTGCAGGATCGAAACCGGGTCGAGGCGTGTAGCAATGAGACATTTTCCGATCTCAAGTACATAATACGGATGTTCATTGCCGTGCGAAAGCCAGAATGGGCCGGAGTGATACCACGGCGTCACAGAAAACTGGCTTGAAATGTCGTTGTGCTGTGTTTACCGGTGTCAGTGAGTGAGTTTACCGTTGGCCCAACTTCCATAATCCCTATTTCCATTCCCTATTACCTCATAAAGGCCGTTGCTATCTATCAGGTAACCCGCTGCTCGCTTGCCCCCTTAATTTCATCAAAAATAGAGTATATATCTATTATACATATAATAAAACAGTAAAATTGGCGTGTCTGTACATTTAGTTTTTTTACAAGATATTCAATGTTCGGGGGCTAAGGAACAGTAATAGAACACAAATCGACAGACAAAATGTTGTCTGTTTGTCTGTTTGTACGCACTAATCTCTACTGGACGGATTTGAATAAATCTTTTTTTGTTTATTAGTACGGTCCCTGCGTGGCATACAAATTTTCGCGCAACGAAGTTGCGGGCACCAGCTAGTAATTTTATAAAAGCCTCGATGATAAGCGTTCTAGGAATACTTGTGAAACAACTTACAAACTTAACACGGCTAAATTGTGAAAATTCGCCCAAAACAAGTAAACTAGCGAAGTTCTCACACGAAATAACCTTTGAACGGCACTAAAGCGGGTTCCTGAAGCCACCTCCAGTAATACAACTTAGCTAAAGTTATTATACCCGGATCGATGAAAACTTAACCCGGTCTAAACTTAAACAAAAACACGCTTAACATTGCCTGAATATTCATCGGAAATGATAGATTCTTCGATCGATCGTTCGATATAAACTAGATTTTGTCAGCGGTTTCGTTTGCGTTGAGGAAACTTTCACCCTTCATTCTATCCACTTACGCCGTTTGTCCACCGACACCGTCAACGGAGAACGAGATTATTTCGGCCCGCTAAAATGCAACTTTACGATTTAAGTTTCGATTAGCGACATTGCTCTATGTTCAATGACGTCGCCGTCATGAAAGGCGTATAGGAAAATGAAACCTGTATTCTATGTCGTAAAGTTGCATTTCATCCGGCCGCAATATTCTCGTTCTTGGTTAACGGTGTTGGTGGACAAACGGCTTTAGTGGTATACTCAATAAAAGTCGGCCGGACGCGAGTTGGACTCGCACACGATGGGTTCCGTATCAGTATAGAGCAAAATATTGGAGAATGGTATTTTAGAAATTTACCAGATATTACAGACTACGTCGTAAAACCGATATCGCGATGTAGACAGACGCAGCGCCATCCAATATGAAAATCAAGAAAATATCAAAAAACCGACCAAGTGCGAGTCGGAATCGCGTACGAAGTGTTCCGTACCGGCACAAAGCAAAAACGTAAAACGTTTATCCGAAAGTTTTGAAATTAAAAAAAAAAGGAATTAGAGGGGGTGGATTTCGAACCTACGCCTCCAAAGGGACGGCTTCTTAGACCGCTCAGCCATACTACTAAGCAGTAGCGTGTCGAATTTAACAATCTATCATCAAGAAGGAAACTAGCAAAAAACGCGTTTTTTATATGAGAGCACCCGTTTTTACTTTGTTTTTAGTATTTGTTGTTACAGCGGCAACAGAAATACATATTATGTGAAAATTTAAACTCTTTAGCTATTACTGTTCTTGAGATACGCTCTGGAGACAAACCCCGTTTTGACCCTTCAGGTACGGAACCCTAAAAAGGAACCGAAACTTATTTGCTAACGAGGCACGCAAATGTTTGAAATGCATTTGTTTATTTAGCTCTCTATCATTCTGATAACTAAAATGTATGAAGCGCAATAAAAACTAGAACGTTTGTACAGGGCCGTGGCTTTGTCGCTAAATCTATTGTTGGAAAATGTTCGCTCGCTGCGTAATGCAACAATTTCACGTTTCGTATCATTTCATAACAAAAGACTAGTCATTTCGTTTCGTATACGTACAGCACATTGCGGCGGACGCAGCGGGCCGCACTTTACGTACAAGTATTGTTAGTGAGCGCGAAATTCACACCATTATTTGTTTTCCCCCCTATCCTTTTCTATTTTAGTTGTTCAGTCTGTCTGTTACCTCTTCGCGACCAAACCGCTGAACTAATTTGTTAGCCCCGGGGAAGGACATAGCACACTTTTTATCCCGGAAAAATGTACGACTCCCGCGCCATAAACGAGTTTAGGCGCAAAGGAGTTACCAGGTGTCACCTAGTTTATTCTAAATGGCAAAATGGCCACAAAAAAAGTTCAATTATTTATTTCATTTTTTTATACATTTATTTAAACAGCGCATTATTAACATTACTGGGATTGTCCGCACTGCGGTTTTCACAGCTGATTCTGTAACACATTGAATCTTGGAGTATCCGCACTGGCATTGAAAGAATGAAGAAAAATAATTTACAAAAATTTGCGCGAATTGATTCCGTGCGGTTATAATTGTCAGTGCGGATGAAGCCTTATCAAATTTTTGATAGTATGTCCTTGCATTAACATAAACCTGCCTATACCTTCCTAAATCTTCCTTCTAATAATAATAATAAAACCATACCAATCATCATCTCAACCACAGGTATCATATCTAAAACACTACATACATCACTTAAAACACTCAACATACATCCACTCACATACATAACATTACAAAAAGCAGTCATCTTAAATACATGCCGAATAGTTAGAAAATTTGTATCCGTCACTTGATTTCTTCATTAAATGCAGTTGCTTGGCCACAAACCCGCAACTACAGTACAGCTACCCCGTAAGGGAGAAAAGTAAATTTAAGAACAACAATAATAATGATTAATGATCTTACTATATTATAAACGCAAAGGTTTGTAAGCTTGTGTGTGTAACTTGTTACCGCTTACTGCTGAAGCGATTTTGATATAATCTGCATGGAGTTGACATCCTGGATTAAACACATAGTCTTCGTTTTGTAAGTCTGTCTGTTTGTGTGTTTGTTGTGCACGATTTATGCAAATTTAAAAAGTCCCCGCGATCGAAGCTGCGTTCAAAACATAATTCATTTAAAAGTCTTAAATAACCAAATTACCAAAAATAACATCCACTCACTTAAATACACCATAAATAGTAAAGTCAATGTTTGTCCCACGATCATGATATAATTTTATCAAAATAAACAATAAGGCGCTATTAATGTCGGAAATATTATATCTTTGTTAAATTATTATTAAAATGGAAAAGTTTTTTACTGCTAATGCCTGCTAATGACCAAAATATTCAATGAAAACTAGTCAAGTGCGAGTATGACTCGCGCACGTCGGGTTTCGTACCCTTCAAACTTGTTTGTGATAGTTGCGTCCATATTAATAGGGAGCGCTTAGAGTACTAGAGATGCTGTTTTCAAACTGAAAACAACATCTCAAAAAAAATGATCATGCTCTTGGTATTAAGCGCTGAATATTAATACGGGCCTCAAGGAGAATACAGACCTTGACCATTAACTAACCCCTACTGCCCCCTTTGGAAGTAAAATTTAATAAAACGCTTAAACGCGTATTTCTTTATTTTGAATCAGCAGCTTAGAAATAAAATTTTAGGTCTCCAACTTAAAAAATTACGAACTTGCGTAGAAAAATTTATAGAAACTTTAAACCCCTTTTCACCCTCTTATGGGTTGAATTTTAAAAATGCTTAACGTTTTAACATAAAAGAGGTTGAACTTACCACGCTGGTTCATGTATAACTCTTAAACAGCAATAACAAACCTACTGCGAGACTAGACTCGCGCACGAAAGGTTCTGTTCCATGCTTTACATCACGTCCATGGCAAAAAATAAAATAATTAATTTAAACCGCTATAACCATCAAAATTTTATAAAAGATAATGCAATGTAGATGCCCAATCACGACATCTCTTGTCGACTAGTGTGCGTTAGCAACTGTACGCAAATATGATCCAGAAAGCGCTTGTGCGATGTAACCAACTACTAGTGATACCTAATTTCACTGGGCGAACGAAGCGCGTTATATAGCTCCCCGTACATGTTTGTGGTACACTTTACGTAAAAACTATAAGAGCTTTAGGCTTGGGATTTAGCATAATAATTTGAGTGTATGTCTACATGCGTTTAATTAAAAAAATAAAATAGTGACAACACCTATTATAGACAATAATAAAAAAGAAATAAAAATAATATACTAACGCCATCTTTGAGTTGAGATGTGCAACTGTAATGCTAAACTTATCTTAATAGTTCCACATCTCAACTCATAGATGGCGTTAGTAGTACAATTTATTTTTTTTAAACGAAAATCATCGTTCAGATAAACGAACTGAGTATCCAGTATCCACATTTTGTATCCAAAATCGTAAAATGTTATAAAGAAATCTGTCACAGTCACTTCTCTTCATCTGTGACACACATACTATTAAAAACTGTATGTTTACAAAACAACCACAGCATTTTATTAAAAAAATCTCGCGATCCCTACATAAAGCTGTGCTTTTTTGCTAGTATATATAGTCGATATCTGAAACTTTCGCGTTGCATTATGATTAAAACATATTTACTATTATTTACCAAGACTCAACGTGACTTATTTTAATAGTATGCTATTTCATACTTTTCTCCTACGTTTCGGCCGTTAATACAACCGTTGAAAGTATGTCTCTACATACTTTCGTCGGTTACTACAGTGAAAATCCAATTTTATCTATTTCTAACAATATGACTAAATCAGAATACTCAAAATTACGTTTCTGTAAAATAAAAACAATTTATGAAGATTGCACATCCTGCAAAACAAACATACTTTTTTGGCTGTATACTTTCAAAGCAAGGTATGTTTATTAAAATTTCCATTCAGAGGGAAAATGTATTTAAATATCAAATGTTTAATAAAGGCAACATCGAAAAATGTCGCGTTTTAAAAACATCGCATCGGGTGGCATTAACGGAGATGAAAATTGGCCTCCTAAAATATGGAGATTGTTACCGAATATATGAAAATGGAGGTTTTTAGCGATGAAACACGTCGCGGCGCGAAGCAAAAAAAATGGAATATCTACGACTAGCTTTTGCCAGCGGATTCGCTCGCTTAGACAGACAGAATTTTGTCAATGTGTTAATCGAGGATGTCAGCTAGCTCCATGCCAAATTTTATGGAAATTTATTAGTCTTTTAAACGTAAAGAAGAAACAAACATGCATAGTCACTCACGAACCACCAGACTTTCGCATAATATGATAAAACAGTAAAACTGACGTGTCTGTACAATTAATATTTTTACGAACTAATCAATGTAGGGGGCTTAGGGACTGTAATAGAACACAAATCGACGGAAAGAAAGTTGTCTGTTTGTACGCGCTAATCTACGGAACGCCTGAACGGATTCAAATAAATCTTTTTTATTTAATAGCTATTAAATCTAGGCAATACAAAGGATACTTTTTATCCCAGCAAAATGTACGGTTTCCGTGATATACAGATTTTCGCGCAACAAAGTTGCGGGCATCACCTAATTTATAATATTATTAAGAAGTAAAATAAGAAATTAAGATAAGTAAGATAAAAAACCATACATAATTCAGTGCAACAGAATTTCAAGTACTATCCGCTGTGATGCTGCGGCTAATGAATGAAGCCTCTTAGCAATTAAACTAAGACGCATCGAAGCGTAGCGTTCGGAACATAAAAATTCTGTTTCTAGAACTGTTCTTATTCATTACTTGAAGTTTACGCGTCTGAGAAAAAAAGTCTACGCTCTTTACCGTGATTTACTATTCGCTTGATACACGTTATAATACGGCGGTCATGTCAGGCGGACATAAGCAATGTTGTGATCACTATTTTGCGATTGTTTTAGCAATTAACCTTCAGCAGTTCGGTTGGTTGCGCTTTCAAAATGACGTGGTCGGTCACCGAAAACTGAATGACATAAAAATGACATAAATTTACATAAAACTTAACTTTTCCATGATGGTTATTATTACTTAATCCAATATCAATCAGATTCAATCAAAGTTTTAATAATATATTGCATAATAATTATGCCTAAAACTTACAATCTAAAAAAAGAAGTTAAAAAATCAGTTTTTGAGATCGGCATTATTTAAAAATAATAATTAAACTTAAAAATTTTGGTTCAAAATGTAACACTACCGAGATGTCAATAAAATTTCCTATATTTAACCTAAAACAGAACATGTTTAGTCCAAAAAACATAAACTATTGCATATCAAATATTTACATATTTTCAATAATATATTTTTTTTATCATTTTCGTCCAAGTAACAAAATGCATTTTGGAAAAGTGCGATAAAACTCCTTAGAAGTAAAGTATGTAAATCAAAACCAACACATGAACTCATGCTTACCTTTTTTTATGATATTTAGGGGGCAGGCGAGCAGACAGGTTACCTGATGGAGAGCAACTACCGTCACCCATGGACACTCGCGACATCCGAAGAGTCGCAAGTGCGTTGCCAGACTTTTATAAGGGAATAGGAAATGGGAAAAGGGATAGGGGCTTAGGTAAGTTGGGCCACCGGTAAACTTATTCACTGAACGAAACACAGCACAACGCTGATTCACGCCGGCCCATTCGTGCCGAAGCATGGCTCTCCCACGGCAGTGAGCATCCGTATTATGTGTCAAGACAGGAAAATGTCTCATTGGTACACACCTCCAGCGGGGTTTGAACCTGCTCCGTCTCGAGCGAACCAAAGGTCTTACCTACTAAGCTACAGACGCTTCATTCAAGAACATTAATAGGAAGCACGAGCTACGGGTACGAAACCCTAAAAAGTGACAATTCGTAATGTAACCGTCAAGTGTTCGTTTTTTGCCACCTGAAGTTTATTTCAAAGCAAAAGAAATTCAAATTTCGAACATCACTTATTATGGTGTGTAAAAATTGTTTGATTGTTTCCAAAGGAGCTACTTCTCCTCGTGTTTCATTGTGACCTGAGTGTTAAGGGCTTTAAACCCAAGGTCACGTCAGGGCCGAACGAATTAGCCCGGCTTAAATGAACTCAAATAAGGGTATTAAGGGCCTAAACATTTTTCTACATCATAATTTCGTGTCACAATTATATGTGTAGAGAACATGTTTTAAAAATGCTGGCGGAAAAACATACAAAAAATAATTTTATAAACATTTTATACAGGGTGTAAAAAAAAGTAAATAATAAGACTTTAAAGATCGTATGTGTCACTGATACGCACTTCACTGTGATAGTTTCAGCGTTGAGAGCAAAAAAAATTTTTGTGATTTGTATCGTCAAACTCATGTCGCTCGGGCGTTTGGCCATACAAATCACGATTTTTTTTTCGCTTTTAGCGCTGCTACTTTCACAGTAAACTCAATATCAGTGACACATAGGATCCTTAAAATTTTATCACTTACTTTTGTTATGTAGCTCTTCTCTCTGCTTGCGTTAGGAAAAAATCTTAATCCTTTCTTAGCGGATACTTGCATGCCAAATTGCAGCCCTAGTCGTCACGCGGCTTAGGTAAGGTTCAATTTTAATTATCTATTAGTAAATTTAATATTACTATTTACCGATAACTAAGCGTATAACAGTTACATAACTATTCCTTCCCATTGAATCTTATAAGGTTAAGTTTTCCTGGAATATCAATAATAATAGTAGGGGAGCCCAAGAGGGGAATTCTGGATTTACTCGAGCGCGTCAGATTAAACTATTTTAGGCTTTCTACATGTCGTTGGTTATCATGGTATAAAAATCAGATTTCTCAGTTTCTTAAAAAGTTTTTTTTTAATATATTAAGTTAGATTAAGATAGGAGGCGTTAAAATTAAGCTTAAAAACACTTTCATATGAAGCACTAATGATTTTAATGTAAGGTAAGCCTGTAATAATATCCTTTTCAGAATTTGTATGTCACATTTAATTAAATGCTTTAGACATTGCTGTCTAAAACGGTCAAATAAATGCTCAATGTAAATAATTTTTTAAAAGAAATTTTATTTTCTATAACCGTAAAATCGCTGTAGCGTTTTAACCCATCGCTTAAATAAAAAATGACCTTATTATATTTTCCAACGTTTTACCTAATCTACAAAACGTACTAGTCTCCACGACAATCGAGTTACTATAAAAATAGCACTCTCACCTCCCCGGCTATTACAGATATGAATGTTACCTTCGTTTTAATTGTATATTGTCATAGCAACCTGCCACATAAACCTGATGCCAAGGCTTGTGGTTGGCTCAGCTCCTCGTATGGACGGTAATACGGTTTGTAATCCTCTGTACACCCTTTACGTAGCTAAAATTCCGAAATAATGGTAGACTAGAGGCACAGTATAATACAGTATGCTATCTTTATGTTGGATCACCCAAAGTTCAGGCGCAGTTGTATTATTTGTACTATAACACTGAGTGGTATGAGTTATTGCTAACCTAAAATAAATAAATATTGCATCTATTGCTAAGAACACATTGATTGAATATTTTTTTATTATATTACGCAAAAAACAAGGTTTTTCATACTGCTGTGTACTAATTATATTTGTTTCATTATAGGGCTTTACAGTCAGTAAAATATTGAAGCAACAAATTAAATTTTATTAAATTATAGTAGACATAGAAAAATGCTGTCTCAGATTTCTAGTGGTGTGTAACTCACAGTTAACAATATGGCAGCACTAATACTGATTATGACCACGCGCCAAAACACACATATTACTATTATATTTAAAATGGTTAACTAAATTCGACGTAGAAGAGTTTTCGAAATATTTCGTAATATTTTTATATCAATTGCTACACCATGACTTTGAATCAAAATTATTTCTCGATACTCGATAGTAATTTTTAGTATAACAATTTTAGTTCCGCAAGTGACCGCTAGAGGCGCTGAAAACTTTTGCCATACTAAAAATTTACGTAGTCGCTATCGAGTATCAACAAACACTAGTTCTTCAAACTCATGGTAAAGCTAAAGTAGAGGAGCGCTTTAGCTCTGCCTTGAGCAGAATCTTGAGCACGCTTACAGCCTTGTCAAACGTCCCCGTATCCGTAGAATTTTTTTAGAAATTCGAAGTTGGCATACTTGTTTTGTTATATCTATTGTGTTATAAGTGGTGGCATTTACCTATGAATACGTTCATTGTCAAACTAGAATTTAATCAATATTATGACATTTATTAGTAATTACGGTAACATCCTATCGATTTTTGGGGCATGGTGCTTGTGAACCACAAAATTTGTTCCGCTATTTAAAACAAGTTTAAAAAACTCTTACTGTTTCCTCGACATTCAATATCAATGTGTTCTATATAATTGTACAATGGTTAAATCACATTACAGTCTGTTTAAAATAAGTAATGAATTTCATACTTTACATATTATACTTTAAAGTTTTTGCCAACGTAAAATTAATTTGTTTCTATGTTTGTCCGTGAATCGCGCTTAAAATATCGAACCGATTTCTAAGAAATTTTGCATACGATTTAATTATTATTATTGGCTGACTTACAAACTGGACTACTTTTTATCTATATATTAATACGCGAACGGAAAATTTTGTATCCCTTTTGACGAAAGACGCGTAGATGTAAAAGTATGAAATTTCTACCCAGTTATAGTTGATATGGAGGAGGAGCGTGGAATATTAATATTCATAATTTTAAAATATGCTTTTATCTTATAAGTTTTTAATAAATATAACGCTACGCACATTATAAGACACACTATACAATATTTTGATATGACATGATAATCATACACTTATATTCTATTCTTATCTATTGTTTATGGTTGACGTTTGTTTTTTTTTTTATAAAATTTAATGGCTTGGTAACGAGACCTTTATGCAAATTTGAAGTCTGTGATTGAATTTAGTATGTATTATAGTTTTTTAATAGCTTCTCATTAAAACTTAATATTTAAAATATTTACTGTCGACCATTCTCTGTCATACAGTATAATGGTCAAAAGAATGTTAATAAATGTTTTATTATTATTTTTACTTAAAATTTGTTGGTGGTATAAAATAGGAACTTTATTGATCACGCGGGCTAAGCCAACGTAGGCAAATGTGTCTTTCCACAAATCCATAATGGCTTCCAATAGTCAATCATGAACCAAATCAGCCAGCATTATATGAAAATTTAATATGCCACGTTCATAATAAGTGAAGTGAAATTCGTACTTCGGTTGTCGAGCGTTTTCCGACGCCAATAAAAAGTCGTTGAAGATTCTGAACGAATTGAGTGCAATTTATAGGCAATTTGTAGCTGGTTTGATTTGTGTACTGTAATTTTGTACTTTATTGGATGCTTTCAGTTGATCTTGATTGACTTTTGATTGGCTGAAGTAAAGGACCTCGGACACTGTTGCCTTTTCCCGCAAGATTTGCGGTATCGTTTATTTATTCTCTATAAAAGGATTTCATTCACGTTTCATTCATTTTTGGGCCATTTGACACAATTGCCGGGCAGGTGAAAAAAGTATGATATTTCGTTAGAATAAATCCATCCTTATAATTTTTAATACTGGACTAAATCTGTGTGCCCAATAGTTACGGTGATACAAGATATTAGAAAATGGATTATATCAGATTATCACAACACACATCCTGATAGAAAATGGCCATGGAAAAACCTAGCTTTACCATAAATATGTATGATAAAAGAAAAATTTACTACGGCCTAGAGAAAAATCAGCTTAAAATAGAGCTTGCACTGAATTGTGACTTGTGACAAGTTAGATGACCGAAGGCTCAAATATTTTTTGGATATTGGATGATATTACATTATATTTTATGAGATACTGCTCTAATTTCTAGGGAAAAATATTTGTTGCAGCGGAAACCGAATAAAAAAGTTCTGAAACTTTCCATCATAATGTAACCGTACAAAATAAATACAACTTTCTGGCAACATGCACAGTATTTTTGTCGTTTAAAACGTAGTTTTAACAAAGCGAATCCCAACTTTTAATCCGGGTGTTAACTTCACTAACAAGTTTAGTTTAAAACCCCCAAGCTACTGAAATATATTTGTTTGTCACGGCACCGAATTAGAATTTTAATTAGGTTAATTAAATAATGATGATTTAAATGTATTGCGTGATAATTATTATTAACGGTGTCGATTTTGTCATGAATAAATACTGCGTAGTTTGACGGCTCAAATTAAAATATAACCGTGAAACTCGCTGACTCGGTTATGTATTTTAATTTCGGCCATCGTCGATATTAATAAAGTGTTTCATTTTTGATGCAGTTATATCTTTTGTTTTTGTATTTTAGCAACAAAAGTTTTATTTGGTTAACAACAAAAAAATTCCTTAAAAGAAGGTTGAATAAGAATTAACATGTTTCTGTATTGCTTCAGATTGATCATGAGGAAGATAACGAAGTACGTAATCATCATGGCGTCTCTGATGACGGTTGAACTGACGGTCACGGAGAGCAAGAACGACACGAAACTCCTGATAGACAGACACCACTACCCTATACCGCTCTTCATTAACGTGTGTGACATCGTCGACAGACGGTCCAAAGTCCACTGCTACTGCGACAGTAACAAGGTCAAAATGGCCACCCGAGCCGACTGCTGGATATTCGGTGGCGGCCTCACAGAGGACGATCCGATCTGGCCGAGCTTTACCTCCCAATCCGAAATAGAACACCTCATGTTCAACGTACGAACCGACGACGCACTGTCATTCATCCCGGCGAAAGCGATCGTACGACTGGACAAATTAAAACATCTGTCGATACACTTTGGCACAATAAAGAGGATTATTCCGTACGCGTTCACGAACTCGTCCACGATAAAACAAATCATCCTGAAATCGAATAAGATAACGAATCTGGAGAAACACGCTTTCTCGCAAATGATGATGCTATCGAATCTAAGTATCGAGGATAATCAAATATCTGAGCTGAGACGTGACGTATTCTTCAATCTACCGAATCTACACGTGCTAATATTGTCTAATAATAATCTAAGTTTACTCCACGAGGGTTGCTTCAAACACCTCAACAATCTCATCGAATTGAAACTCGATTATAATTACATAACTGTCGTGACGAAAGAAATGCTGGAGGGCTTGGAGAATCTCTCCAGATTGAATCTAAGGAATAACAAAATGTCGATGATCGGGAACCTGGCTTTTAGCGAATTGTGGGGTTTGAAAGAGTTGCTTTTGGACAACAATGCCATAGAATACATATCGGATCGGG
The DNA here is from genome assembly GCA_026546445.1 of Cyclargus thomasi. Lineage (NCBI taxonomy): Eukaryota > Metazoa > Arthropoda > Insecta > Lepidoptera > Lycaenidae > Cyclargus > Cyclargus thomasi. Next base: position 15,829 of record JAOTAV010002522.1, on the reverse strand, counting down.
CATTCGGTGGGCTCACGCAGCTTAGAAAGTTGACGCTCTCAGGAAATAAACTGACGAATTTCTATGAGGATATACTCGAGGATACGAGAAGTCTGACCGTCCTGGATCTGAGAGACAATCTGCTGACGACGATATCGTACGAGACGATACGACCCGTCGCCGACAACGACAAGTCTTTGTCGTCGGTCGTGTACCTCGAAGGTAAGTTAAATATTACGATACAAGGATAAAAGTAAGTTATAAGACTTTGGGGCTTGTATGTTTTGCTTACCAACGTATTACTTAGATCCGTAATCTGGCTCTGAATTATCTTCCCTTATAGTAAAGCAATAAAATATTCCTTTCGTTTTGTTTCATGACACCCTGTATAGCTCACGCTCTACTTAGCAACCTAGATAATAATTTAGATGCCTCAAGTTATGGCAGCGAACTTGGGCAGACTGTAACGTAGAGTAAGCAAATTCCCAAGTAATATGTATCGCTGCCTGGTAACGTGAGAGCAAAATCAATATTTCACTAAGATATTTGTGTTGAAAACTTATGATAAAGATGGGTAATTTCTTCGATGGGTTCAGAGTCTATCAGCGAGCAGACGGGTTACCTGATGGAAAGCAACTGCCGTCGCCTGTGGACACTTATAACATCCAAAAGGATTAGGTAAGTTGGACCGCTGGTAAACTCATTTACTGAACGAAACAGAGCACAATGCCGTTTCACGCCACTTTTCTGTGAGGCCGTGGTATAAATCCGGTCGAGCCGGCCCATTCGTGCCGAGGCATGGCTCTCCAATTTCCTCAAAAGCTTATTACATCCGATAATTTACTACATTTGTTTTCGTCTAATCTATATAACTATTAATATGAAGCTGAAGAGTTTGTTTGAACGCGCTAATCTCAGGAAGTACTGGCCAGAATTGAATCATTATTTTTGTGTTACTCAACTGAATGAACTCATTCATTGAGAAAGACTATAGGCTATATTAAATCACGCTATGACAATTCGGAAAATGTTGTAAAAACGTGAAACGTGTTGTAAAAATTTATAAGCATTCACACGGAAACATCTAGTTAAAATTGGCTACCGTGGACGCAAAAGGTCAGGCTCTTAACAAGAATTCATATTTGATAACATAACGTTATATTTGAGCTCACCTAACCTCAAGAACTTTTGTCAGAAACAATCAAACGAAAGTCGCACAAAGTTGACAAGGGCAATTGTATATTTATAAAACAACATACAACCAAACGGAGTTTATGTGAAAGAAAATAAAAATACCCACGCGCAAGTTACCTTTAAGATAAAAAAATACAGACATGATTCAAATATTCAGGAGAATCATACACACGTCTAGAAATAATAGCTTCTTCACTTTCACTCGTAAAAACATATACAGGGTGTAACACAAGTAAGTGATATAACTTTCAGGATGGTATGTGTCCCTAATATACAGTTTACCGTGAAAGTAGCGGCACTGAAAGCGAAAAAAAATTGATCATATTTCTAACAAAACAGTTCAGTTTGTGAGGGGGGCCTGGGGCACCAATATACAGGCCTAGGCTTAGTTTGGGCTCCAAGTCTCTCAAAAATTAGTAGATGTAATTTAATGAGAGAAATAAAGATTATAATGATTATAATATTATTATTATTATTATTAAAACTATAAACTCGGAGCCAATAAAAAAGAACGGAAGAACGGAACGGAACGGAAGAACTAATTCCTACAATAATATGACGTATTGTAGGAATTTATGAATACAGTGCGTGCACATTTTTTTTGAAGATTCAAACATTAATGCACTTTAATTTAGATACGTCAGAATTAATATAGGGTGTAACAAAAGTGAGTGACACAACTTTAGGGATCGTATATGTCCCTGATATAGAGTTTACTACTTTCACAGTAAACTTAATTTTTTTGCGATTGCAATTTTTTTTTTCTGACAAACTCATGTCACTTGGGCACTTGGCCATACAAATCACAAAAATATTTTTTTCACTTCCAACGTTGCTCTTTTACAGTGAGCTCTATATAAGGAACCCTGTATCTTGATTTTCATGCTGTCACGTTAAAATGAAAATCAGCTTGAAAATTTGCGTTTGTAATTAGAAAAAGCTACTTTTCATTCCAGTTTTGAATTTTTTACTTACGGCTTGGCTTGCGTCTATTTCGAGAACCGAAAATCTTGTTGAAAAGTTGGAGATAACATATTATAACCCCACTTTTTCAACAAGCTAAAACTCAAGTCGGTTGGTTAAGCTAAAAAGGCGTTAGATCGTAAACAAAAGACAAACACAGAAATAGACAAACAAAGAAACAAATAAACATAAAACAAACACAATTTCCCATTTATAATATTGGTAAGGTGTTCATCGATCAAAGAAGATTTTTCCGGTTCAGTTGTTTTTTTAAGCCTGAAAAAAATGTTACATTATTTTTAATATTCCTACCGCAAAATTCCTGAAGCTATTTAAATTAAAATCATTCCTCAAAGGTACAGGGAAAATATATTCAGGTTTTAAAAAGGGGCTGAGTTTGACGTGCCTTTATATAACTCAGTCGAAATTTAGCGCTCGCTTAGAATTCCGAAGACAAAACGTCTGACACAAAACCTACTGCTTGCTCGAAAACTGTATTCTCCTAAAAAGATTTGAACGAATCGTATATATAATGATGAATGATGAATATTCATGTTAGTAATTATGTGTTACTTTGTCTGTAATTATGCAAGTACTAAGATTGGGCGAATGAAAAAAAAATTGCATCAATGTTATATGCATTTTGACTTATAAATGACTAGCTGTCCCGTGCTCGCTTCTCACTCTTCTAGGAGTTTGGTAAAACACTAAAAGAAAGCTTACAAAAATCTTTGTATTTTGATATCAATTTTTAATTCCACGTGAGTGAAGACGTAGTCAAAAGCTAGATTTTATAAAAATTGATAATAACCTGTAAAATAATTTTTAAATACTAGATGATGCCCGCAACTCCGTTCCGTCGTTTGTCGCGCCGGAACCGTACATTTTTCCTCAATGTATCTCCATATCAAACAGCAAAATCGGTTCAGCGGTTTTGGCGTGAAGAGGTAACAGACACTATCACATTTATAATATTGGTATAGAAGTATGGAAGTATGGAATAGAATAGTACTCGTCTGGGCCTTAAAGTTTATGAACCCTAAACCCAGAAGTTGGTAGCACAAAACTGCGAGCAGTTATTGTATACAAAATATTCTTTTCAAATCCAATACGACGACGATTTTACGTCATAACCGACCTCAAATTCCCTTTTCTACCCCAACGATATCACGGCACCGGAACTGTTTTATCCAGTCGATGTAACTCGAG